>BPLR01015999.1:0-51028 GCA_021605095.1 Caerostris extrusa | reverse complement strand
AGATTTCGAGACAGATGTTTTCTTTTCACGGAGTAAGTTTGTCACTTTTACGGCCTACGTTCTACAGTCATATTTGAGCGGCACCTATGATTAAAAAGTGGATTCCGAACCACTAAAAACATCCATGGCACAGCGCCGAGACTTTGAACCCAGAACCTGTGGTACAGTCTGCCAGAGTGTTAGCCACTCAGGCCATCAAGCCCCAATAACTATTATAAATAACATAAATGAAAATTACTGTCAATTGTAAATAATAGACTATTGCATGAAATATAATTGAATATAGTTTTTGTCTAAAATAAACAATAACTATCATAAATAAGATAAATGAAAACAACTATCATTTGTAAATACAGACTATTGTACAAAACTTTATTGACTATTGTGTATAATAAATATGTTTTTTAAAAATATTTTTTTCAAAACGTTTAGACCTTTGATCGTCCTGGGTATAAGAAGTTTTGATATCAGGATCTTTTAAGTGCAAACAAATTGCAGAATAATCCCAAACTTAATTTATCTTTGGCCAACCTTTACAGCAGTGGTGTGTAGAGAATCCCATCCTGAGGAAGCATCATTGGAATTTAATGTTTTCCTGGTACAGGGATGAATTCAGGGCCATTTTGTGCTTAAAAATTTATTATCCTCACGTGTGGATGTGACGAATGGTGAGAGAAGTAAAACAAGATTAAAGTACTAATTTGGAAACATTTGATAAATTTTATGTCGAAACTTTGTTGGAAGCAATCCTGGGAAGATTTTCTCGAAGCTCCTAACATCAAACAAAGATTTTCCAGCCTTAAAAGTACCCAAAATCATTGTAGCAAAATCTTTTTGATGGGTAATTATTTATAGTTATTTTGAGATTGCAACCATAGAACCCAGACTTTGTTTGACAGTTTGGGATACTTCAAACTTTTTATAGAAATAAGTTGAAAAGCACACATTTCATAAATAATGAAACGTGGAGTCACAACTACAAAAACAAAATAAAATACTTTATACTGATTATAGAACAAAATCGACACAAAAATAAATGTTTAGTGTTGTATGAATAAATAACAAAAGTTATCATTAAATTAAATTATAATTTAGTTAAATAATAAAATAATAGGGTTACCTTAAAAATAGGTTACAATTATTTTATTTTTAGAATATAGTTATTTTTAAGGCAATAATTTATTTTCAAACCAAATTTCATCAAAATTCAATCTTCTGAACATCATTGGCTGCCTGGTATCCAATTGGCTAGCGCTCTGCCCTGTGGCACCACGTGCTTTCAAGTCCGCGTCCAGACGGTGGCATGGATGCTTGTGAGTGGTTCGAATTTTTATTGGGAATTTTTTTTTTTTGCTTGATTGATAGAAATGAAACGTGTTAGAAACACTATCTTTTATAATAAAAAAATACAATAATTAAAACCAGTGGAAATGACACGAAAAAGTTCTTTCGAATACTATGACACTTGAATTGTGTTATATGTAGCAAACCTTTAGCAATTTCAGCCTTTTCTTGATGCAACCTTCGGTATTTGCTATGCTGCATCTGCAAACTGGAACCTTCTTCTCAAAGAATGCATCTGCGGAATATGTATCGTCTTTTTTTCCAGCAGAACTGAAAGACATTCCAGCATATGGATTTATCATGCCCATTTCCAACATAAATATTGGAGTTTTCGGTACGAAGTTGTGTTTAACACCACACATTAGTTTGGTTTGGCTTTTCGTTCCACGGTCATACTTTTAGACTAATTAGACTTGACCTACAGCTTAACGTGGATTCTGAACCACTAACAAACATTCGTTCCACCCACTCACATTATAACGTCGGGCATCAATGCTCTCTAAACTGGTTAATTACATTTTAGATGGGAAAATTGAAATTCATGTTCCATTTGGTGGCCTACGTGAGAGAGGTTCACATGGTTTCTTGTTGAATTTCGTCACGCATAATAAGATTTACGACCTACAGAAAGACAGCACTATGCTCGGTTGTAAGAAAAAATGGGCCTTGTTCTTTGGATTCAAACTGCAATGTTCTGAAACACACAGACCTTCAACGGAATGCTTCCAAATCTAGACACGGCTTTAGATTTCGAATCAGACTACAATGATTTAGAAATCATCAGGTTACTCCAGTTCATAACTTGAAGAAAATATGTACCATCAATAACTAATTACCTATTATCATTTACTTTTTTACACTAATAACACTTACTTTTACACAAATAAAATAATTACAATGTTCCATTACATAAAATCTCTGTATTGTCAGCAAAAATAAGTTAATTTATATACTATTATTTGTACTTCCCAACTAATAAGTTTTGTTATACGCTATATTAATACTTGCAGGTGACCAGATAAAGCTCCTTGTTGCTTATATCTATTGAAGAATTCTTGTTACGGTCAACATAAATTCAGAAAAAACAGACAATTTTTGTATTGTCTGCAAAAGTAAGTTACTTATAACCTACTGCTTATACTTCTTGCAGCAAATATGTTTTGCTATACGCTATGCTATCTCTTACAGGTGATCAGAAAAAGATCCCTGTCGCTTATATCTGTCGAAGAATTCTTGTTAAGGTCAACATAAATGCAAAAAGTAGACAATTTCTGTATTGTCTGCAAAAACAAAGTTACTTGTACTTTCTTGCAACTAATAAGTTTTCTTATATGCAATGTTACCGCTAGCAGGCGACCAATAAAGTTTATTATTTATATCAGTCGAAGAATTCTTGTTACGGTCAACATAATGAAGAAAAACAGACAATTTCTGTATTGTTCTGCAAAAAGTAAGCTACTGGCTTGCTCGTCCTTGCAACTAATAAGTTTTGCTTTACGCTATACTATCTCTTAAAGAAGACCAGGAAAGCTTCTTATCACTTATATCTGTCGAAGAATTCTTGTTAAGATCAACATAAATACAGAAACAAGTAATATAAAAACATTTTTAAAGTCACCCCTACTTAAGTCAACAAAGAAAAATTTATTAATTAAATTAAATTACTGAATTAATATTTGAAAGAACTGTATTAACATCAAGTGCCATCCACTACAAGTTTAAAAAATTGTATTTGAACTTGAGTGGATGAATAAAAGTATTTTTATTAACGATTGAAAATTTGAACAAGATATATAAATATATATATAGAGAGTGTGAACTAATAGTAGGAATTGAAAAAGCAAGATATTATCTGTATTATATGCAAAAAGTAAGTTACTTTATATTCTACTGCCGGTACTTGCAGCTAATAGGTTTTGTTATACGCTATACTATCTCGGAGGCCAGAAACTTATGATACCAGAAAATCTCCCTTTTGTATCTTATATCTGTCGAAGAATTTTTGTTCAGGCCAACATAAATGCAGAAAAACAGCCCTAGAAAAGAACCTGTAATCCCGGGTCTGCTTCTTTGACAGCCTAAGACTGCAAACACACCTCCAGAACAATCCACTGGAATTCTCTTCGAATCGCCCTCTTTTGTAGGGTTCCGCCACATTATTAGGCGCCCACATTAGAAAGGCATCGTAAATACCTCGCCTCCGCTATTGCCAATAGGAAGCCATTGGCTGCACGGCGCAAATATCCGGAGAAGGTTTGTCCAAACGGTGATCGGAGTCAGGGAACACAGGAATTCTGTTTCTTCTCTCCTGGAAGACATTCAATAAGAGTCACATTCAGAGAGTGAGATTTTCGACGGATCCAATAAAGGCACCGTGTTCAGCGTCCGGAAAGATAATATTTATTTCCAACCGAGACGAAATATTTTTGAGCCGCCTGTTTAGCAAGACCAAATTCAGCCTGCGACACCAATTCAGATGCATCTAGATTGCAATAAAGTAGTTTGACAAAATCTTCCTTAAATGAAAATTAAAAAAGAGAGTCCTACTTAACGTGATCATTTTTCCCTCTCCCGTTTTGAAGGCGGTATACTATATATTAATAATACCAAAACAATATATATATAAACATATATACAATATATTTATATATATTAATTTTAGTAATGTGTAAAACGCAATATATTTTATCCAAAATATGTTTATTATATACAGGGTGATTATAATTAAAAGTCCCACTTACAAGATGCTGTAAAAAAAAAAAAAAAAAACCACTCTCGTCCACTTCTTTAATAGCATAGAAATTGAAAGGGCCCAATGATTAAGAAGACAATACAGAGATTGTCTACAAAATAAGTTATTTTTATATTCTACTGCTTGTACTTGCAACTACTGTAAGTTTTGTTATACTCTATACTATATCTGAATACCAGAAATACTCTACCAGAGATACTTATTATATATATACCAGAAAAGCTCCTTATCCCTTATATATGTCGGAAGAAATCTTGTTAAGGTCAACATAAAAATGCAGAAAAGACAATCTCTGTATTGTATGCAAAAAGCAAGTTACTTTTTATTCTGTTGCTTGTACTTGCAAATGAAATAAAAATTCTGCTATACGAAATACTATACTGCTATGCTGTTATACTCTTTTTACAAGCTACCTGAAATCTCCTTATCGCATACATCTGTCGAAGAATTTTTGTTATGGTCCACATAAATGCAAAAACAGCATTAGAAAAGGGACCTAATCCTGGGCCCGCTTCTTTGTCAGCAGAAGACTGCGTAAACACACCTCCAGAACAATCCAGTGGAATTCTTTTGGAATCGCCTCTCTTTTTAGGGCTCTGTCATTAGGAGAAGGAAGAGGGCACCCACATTAGAAAGGCATCGTAAAATACCGCCATCACCACAGGAAGCCATTGGCTCTACGGCGCACATCCGGAGAAGGTTTGTCCAAACCGTGATCGGGAGTCAAAGAACACAGAAATTCTCTGTCCACTCCCCCTGGAAGGCATTCAATAAGAGTCAGATTCAGAGGAGAGCAAAGAGTGAGACTTTCGACGGATCCAATAAAGTCTCCGTGTTTAGCGTCCGGAAAGATAATATTTATTTCTAACCGAGACGAAAATATTTTGAAACCACTGTTTATCAAGACCAAATTCAGTCTGCGAGATCAATTCGGATGCATCTAGATTGAAATAAAGTAGTTTGGAAGAATCTACCATTAAATGAAAAATTAAAAGAGGGTCTTATTTAATGTGACCATTTCCCCACCCCCTCAAAACGACCCATTTAAAAAAAAAAACAACAACAACCCATATTTCTTTATAGTTTTTATTTATTAAACCAAGACGAAAATATTTTTAAACCAATTCAGGTGTATCTAGATTGCAATAAAAGTAGTTTGACAGAATCTTCTATTAAATGAAAAATTAAAAATTAGTGCTACTTTTAACTTGACTATCTTTCTTTTTTTGAAGGTGATATACTTTATATTATTAATACATACTATATATTTTGTATATATTAATTTTAGTAATGTTTTTTTCTAATGCAGCTGGAAAACATTTAGACAGTTGTCATGTCGTAGATGCCTTTTAAGGCAAGCGTTGCAAACGAAGTTACCCACTTAGCACTACCTAGGATGTGTGTGTAGCTTGAAGATACACCACGGACTGAGGTAACAATAAACCTGCAAAGCTCTACAATCATATTAGACTGCGATCTACGGTTTAAAGTGGTTTGATTACGGTTTGATTCCGAACCGCTACAGTCATCCCTGGCACCACCGGGACTCGAACCCGAAACCTGTCGTAGCGAGCGCCAGAGCTCTAGCCACGCGGACATTCAGGCACTTTTTTTTACGATCAATATAAATGCAGAAAACAGACAGTTTCTGTATTGTTTAAAAAGTAACTTTATATTCTACTGCTGAGAGTGTGTCTAAGTGTTTGACAGCTGCATAAGAAAAAAAAAGAATATTTTACTAGTTTTCTGTACTTGCAACACTGAAGCGTTGCTTACTAAATACTATCTCTTACAAGAGACCAGACAATCACCTTGTCGCTTATATCTGTCGAAGAATTTTGTTAGGGCCAACATAAATGCAGAAAAACAGCCCTAGAAAAGAACCTGCAATCCTGGATCTTCCTTTTTGTGAACCAAAAACTGCGTAAACACGCCTCCAGAACAATCCAGTGGAATTCCTTTCGGAATTGCCTCTTTTTTGTAGGGTTCCGTCATTAGGATTAGGAAGGAGGCGCCCACATTAGAAAGGCATCGTAAATACACCTCCGCCTCCACCATCGCCAATAGGAAGCCAACGGCTGTACGGCGCAATATCCGGAGAAGGTTTGTCCAAACGGTGATCGGGAATCATGAACACAGGAATTCTCTGTTTCTTCCTCCTGGAAGGCATTCAATAAGAGTCAGATTCAGAGAAGAGCAAAGAGTGAGACTTTCGACGGATCCAATAAAGGCTCCGTGTTTAGCGTCCGAAAGATAATGTTTATTTTCTAAATCGAGACGAAAATATTTTGAACCCACTGTTTAGCAAGACCAATTCAGATGCATCTAGATGGCAATAAAGTAGTTTGATAGAATCTTCCATTAAATGAAAATTTAAAGGGAGTCCAATTTTTCCTCTCAAAACGGGACATTCTAATTTTAGGTAATAGAATGTAAGGGTGATTATAATTTGCATTGCTGTAAAAAGCAAATGCTATATAAAAAGAACCACACGTCACAATGAGTAAAGTTGTTAGAAATAAGTGAATACTCATGAAATATTTTTGTGCAATAGTTGCAATTAATAAATACGATTTCCATCAATATATATATATTACTTAAAATATCTTCTCCCGTAATTATTTTACTTAAATTAATTTATTGCAATATTACTAATTCTTCAAAGGAGTGCTCCAAATATTCTTAGCGTATTTTGTAGAACTCAGAAGCTGTAGTTTTCAGATATATTATTTGTTAACTATACTGCCATTTTCTTGGAATTTAGTAACAAGGCTTGTGAGCTTGCACACTTTTGGCCAGTTTAAATATTTCTGAGACGTATTGCACATCTTGTATGCCATCGTCGCCTATATATTTTCGTTTCTTCAAAAAAATTTTTGATGCTTTTGGTTGCCGTTTGTTTCTCTTTCTGAAAACGAGCCATTTTGTCCCAAAAGTTGTGGAATAAGCTACCAATGGAATAAGCTACCTAAAAAACAGGACATATGGTCACAATAGTTGTACAACATGTTTCGTAAGAAAATATATAAGGGTAATCGAAATCTTGATATGTTTAAAAAATATGTAAAAAAAAGAGTGCCCAATATAGAATGTTGTAATAATTGGAAACAGAAGATTTTTTTCTATATCTCATCTACAATAGTGAAATGTGTGCACCTTTAGTGGTATGATGGGTATCAGGTGTATGCTCTCTTTGTTATTTGACCTTACTTCACCTTTAGTGGTATGATGGGTATCAGGTGTATGCTCTCTTTGTTATTTGACCTTACTTCACCTTTAGTGGTATGATGGGTATCAGGTGTATGCTTTCTTTGTTATTTGACCTTACTTCACCTTTAGTGGTATGATGGGTATCAGGTGTATGCTCTCTTTGTTACTTGACCTTACTTCACCTTTAGTGGTGGTATGATGGGTATCAGGTGTATGCTCTCTTTAAGTTGTTTGTTACTTGACCTTACTTCACCTTTAGTGGTATGATGGGTATCAGGTGTATGCTCTCTTTAAGTTGTTTGTTACTTGACTGTTCTTATTCTTCATTATTTTAATTGTTTAATCTGGCACCTTAGTTCTATAGTAAAGGTATCTATGGAAATTTATTTTGTGATGCAAAATATTAGTAATTGAAGGCATTGCATTCCAACTTCTAATGCAATTTGTTGAAGTTCATTTTCTCTGATTTCGAGAAAATTACACGTTAAAAAACTGACCACACGTAAAAAAACAAAAACACTTTGAAATATGTTCTTTTAAACGTTACATAATATATATCTTTATATATTTTTCCTTTATCTTTTATTATCTATAACTATGTCTTTTAGATATTAAAAATTTTCATTTCAAAACATGTCAAGATTTTTCCGAATTTCCTGTGTATTTCTTACTAGAATGAACACTGGATAGGATATTTAGTACAATGAGATTTGAGACAATTAGATAGTACAATGGTGTAACGTTCTCTGAGATTTATCTAAAGATAGGTGTAAAGTCCTCTGAGATACAAATAATTGGATCCAGAGCATTCAATTCCTTATTTACATATTTACGAATTTTAAACATTTAAGACTCTCAACAGCCACCCAGTAAACTCTGCGTCATTCGTAATTAACTTTTAACTGGTTAAACACACGAGACCACCGCGCCGATTGCACCGCGGGTTTCGACATTGTTATGCGCTGGAGTTCTTCTGGAATCTATCGAATGAGTGTTACTAGATCTGTTTGTTCGTTTGAGAAAACTGAAATGACTTTAGAAGGTGGTCGAATTTTTTTTTCGGCTAACCTATCCCTTTTTTATTTCCTTAATATTTACACCATTTTATGAAGAACACTATCGCCTTTGATTCTTTTATGACTAGAAATTTATAAAACTCCTCAAAAAATGCCCTTCATCAGGCGGGCATTTCCGGAACCTGAGGGCTTACCTTTAGGCAGAAAAACTTAACACTCTTTGGATGTATGTTCACTTAACGTTTGAACTTTAAAATTTTTTCAACTCTTCTTTTTCAGTTATAACCACAAGCTTGTTAGTCGGAGATATTATTGTCGTTCTTTTAGAGGCGTATAAATATCCTTATTCAAGCGCGATACCTTTTGTAGACGATTACTTCTTCGGGTGCAATGCCGATTCCAAGATGATGCGCTAATAACCGACGCCTTTACAAAATTGCAGCATAGAAATAACAATAAACAATATTCAGCAGTCAATTCTATGCGAGATAACTTAGTTTATGAACCGACTTTTAGCAGTTACACTTGACTGTGAACGTGACAAGACTGAATGTTTAAGGTTTATATGCAAGAATGAAATGTTACAGAATACTGTCCTGGAAATGTAATGAATATTTTTTAGAATATAAATAGAGAATGTCACTGATTATTTACAGAAATGTACAGTTTAGACTTCTGCTCGACTTGAACTGGGAACTTTCATTTTTAAGATCAGCGCTCCACCTCAACGCTCACGGGTACGATTTGAGGCAACATAAATATTTGGTTATATACATATATAATATGTATGTACATGAGAGTTAACAACCAATGTATTAATCAAAAATATTTATTATTTAGAATAATTTTGCTTATATTTGATGTTTCTAACCCATGTAGTCCAGAAGTAATCTAGACAAATAAATAGTTTGTTGGTAGGTAAAGTAAGTATGTATTGGTATTGATAGAAACGACTTTAAAGATACATAATAAATCTAATGCATATTAAGATTAATACTTTAATTACAAAAGAAAGTCATGCTTTATGAAAATTATTGGGCATGTATCTTTCAAGTAACTTCAATAATTTCATTATAGTCTAAACTTATTTCACAAATTGAAGAATATTAGAAATACTAAATTTGATTAAATAAAAGCTTTTTGAAGTTACTCCAAAACTACTCATGAAATAAAAAACTTTTTTTCGAAATTTTTTTTTTTTTAGTAATATACAATTTTTTAATTTTCTTATTTATATGGAGATTTTTACCAACGAAAACATATGTCAATATGAAATAAAATTTATTTATACCTTAGAAGTATTATAACAAACCCATCGTAACATAATTTATTAATATTATAGAAAAATAAAAAATTTCTCTACTTATATTAAAAATTAAGAGCATTAAAGAAAAAAGTTGGTGTTGATTATCTAATACGATTCGACAATATTTCAAGATTAAAAATATATGAATTTTTAAAGGTGATCAATTTAGAAAATATCTTATAAAAATGGTTGCTATGCCTTTATTATATTGTGTCACGTATTATTAAATACCTTTGATAATATAGCTGATAAATAACTTTATTAATTTTATAGATTCGTGCAAACTGGTTCAAAAAATAACTTTTTATGCCAGTTTTAATTAACTTCATCTGCAAAACATCAATAACAATAATATAGCTACCGATAGAAATAAACACTCCTTTTTTTTTTTATTTTACAACTTTATAGTTTTTCCATCATTCCATTATTAATAGTTAAATTCAGAATAAAACAGACCATAAAAAGAACATTTGCAATTTTGAAATTAAAACAAATACAACATTTCCTTAGTAATTTCATCATTTCATCTTTTCTTATTTGAGAAAAAGAGAATGATTAAAAAAAAAAAACTCAAATATTTTCCATTAAAGAAAAGGAACAACTTCACTTTGCTACAAGAGGTAAAAAAATAACAACAAAGAATTTTTGGAAGAGGCAAAGTTGCTGCATATCCCCCCCAGAGATTCTCTTCCGTTTTGATCAAGTGCTGTCACAAGTGCTGAAATACACTTTCTATAATTAACAAGGTACTAAGCAAAGCGAAAGAAACGCTCAAGTTAAACAACATCAAATATGTCTCCAGTGACTGTTTGGAGAAACGAATTGAAAAAGAGCTGAGAGTAATTTGCAGTCTTGAGTTGCCTTAGAGCCACATGCGTCTCGTTTGCTGTTTGCTTTCCAAGTCAAACAGAAAAGAGTTCCGTAGGAAGAAATGAAGTGAAGTAAGTGTCACTAGATTAAACCTAATTTTTTTCTTCTTCTTTCGTCGTGATGCTGTTATAGTATGAATTGTAAAATGGTTCAGTTTTTAGACATTTATTTACATTGTGAGAATAGTTTGATAGTAAAGCTGAATAAATGAAAGTGTAGTACATCATTTTACTTAGAAAAATATCTATGAATGTTTACAGTAGAACTAGTAATACTTTATACATATTTTGTTTTAATTAAAAAATGTGTTTTAGAATATAAAAATAAACATTTTCAAAAAAAAATTCTTTTATATAATCAAAAATGCAATATATTTTCTGACATTATTAAATTCAATGAAAAAAATTCACTGCATTTTGTTCAATTTTAAATAATATTTAAATAGTTAGCAAATATTTTTTTTAGAAAAAATAGATATTACAAAATCATAGCCTAATGAATGTCGCTAGATTAAGCCTAATTTTTTTTTCTTCTTTCGAGTTGATACTGTTATAGTAAGAATAGTAAAAGGGCTTAGTTTTTAATCATTTATTTACATTGTGAGTAAAATTTGATAGTAAAAGCTGAATAAAATGAAAGTGTAGTATTTCATTTTATTTAGAAAAATATAGCTATGAATGTTAGTTTATAGTAAAAATAGTTTACTATAGAACTAGTGAATACTTTATATATATATTTTTTTAAAAATGTCAAAAAGGTTTTTAGGTTATAAAAATAAACAGTTTTTTTAAACAGGTTCTTTTACATGATCAAAAAATGCAATATATTTTCTGACATTATTAAATTCAATACAATAAAAAAAAAAATTAATGCATTTCGTTCAAATTTCAAATTGAACATTCAAATAGTTGGCAAAAAATTTTTTTAAGAAAAAAATTACAAAACCCTTAAAAAACACTGTTTTTATATCGCTTTTTTGTCGTCCAATATTCTCTATAAGACGAAGAACTATTGTAGAATATTTAAAAATCAGTACAATTTACAAATCTTAATTAATTTACTAATACTACTTGCACTTTAGAATATTATAAAAAAGATAGAGTAATATAAATTAATAATATTATAGAAGAATAAATTATTTATCTAGCTAAATTAAAAATAAATTGCATTAAAAAAAGTTGTAATTGATTATTTAATACAAATCGACAATATTTCAAGATTAAAAAATATATGAATTATACATTTTTATTAAAGATAATCAATTTCGTAAATAAAAATATCTTGCTATGCTTTTATTATATTGTGTCACATATTATTAAATGTCTTTTATAACATAGCTGACAAGTAACTTTATTAACTTTATAGATTCGTGCAAATCGTTACAAAAAATAACGTTTTTATGCCACTTTTAATTAACTAAACTTCATCCGTAAAACATCAATAATCATAATATAACTACCGATAAAAAAACTCCTTTTATTTTAAAGTTACATAGTATTTTCATCATTGCATATCTAATAGTTAAACACAGAATAAAACAGACGCATAAAAAGAGCATTTGCAGTTTTCAAATTAAAACAAATACAGCATTTCCATAGTAATTTCATCATTTCTTCTTTTCCTATTTGAGAAAGGGGATGATTAAAAAAACTCATTGAATTTTTTCCTTTAAAGAAAAAAGGGATTAACAACATTGATACAAGAGGTTGAAAAAATAATTTTTTTTGGAAGAGGCAAAGTTGCTGCATGTCCCCCCAGAGATTCTCTTCTGTTTTTATCAAGTGCTGTCACAAGTGCCGAAATACACTTTCTATAATTAACAAGGTAATAAGCAATGCGAAAGAAACGCTCAAGTTAAACAACATCAAATATGTCTCTAGTGACTGTTTGGAGTAACGAATTGAAAAAGAGCTGAGAGTAATTTTCCGTCTTGAGTTGCCTTAGAGCCACATGCGTCTTGTTTGCTGTTTGCTTTCCAAGTCAAACAGAAAACAGTTCCGTAGGAAAAAGAAATGAAGTGAAGTAAGTGCCACTAGATTAAGCCTAATTATTTCTTCTTTCGAAAGAAGAAGAAAAGAAAATTTCTTTTTCTTTTCTTTTTAGTAAGAATAGTAAAATGGCTTAGTTTTTAGACGTTTATTTACATTGTGAGTGAAATTTGAAAGTAAAAGCTGAATAAAAGGAAAGTGTACTTCGTTTTATTTAGAAAAATAGCTATGAATGTTTGCTGTAAAACTAGTGAATATTTTATATAGATGTTTTTTTTAGTTAAAAATGTCAAAATGTTTTTTAGAACATAAAAATAAACATTTCTTAAACAGATTCTTTTACATGATTAAAAGTTCAATATATTTTTTGACATTATTAAATTTAACGCAAAAATCACTGCATATTGTTCAATCTTGAATTAAACATTCAAATAGTTTCTTAGAAAAATAATACAAAATCCTTAAATCGCTCGTTCGCTCTTTTCTTTGTCTTCTAACATGCTCGATATATCGAGGAACTATTTTAATATATTTAAAAAAAAAATCAATACAATTGAGAAATGATAATTAATTTACTAATTCATCAAAGTTAGTAAATTTCCTAATCACCTTTGATTAAATAAATCTTTTATTATCTTTACTAATTTTCTTAAAAAATGTTCATATCGTTATAGTTATATTATTATATAGATATTAAATATATAGATAAATTAGATTCCGATAATTATTTACACTCATGTTTAAAATTATCTTTACATGCATAAATTAAAGGATTTCTCAGAAATTGTGAACTATAATTTTATGAATTTTGTCAGGAATCATTCATAACATTATGACACATAAATACGAAGGAAAATTAAGAGCACTAATATAATGTATAATTGTAGAATGAAACAATAAAGATCGTAATAAAGCGGGTCAAAGAGAGTTCAGAGAAAAAGAAATTTCTCTAAAAAAATGCAGTCTTACGAATTTAATGTGGAGTGTGACCTCTCCCTGATTTGTACACACATATTATCACAAAGCGTTTTCATGCTGGCAATAGCTAACCACTCTTGGAGGAGGATATCTACCTGCAATTGCTCTTCCAAGGTAGTCCCATAAATTCTCTATCGGGTTGAGATCAGCGAACATTGCTGCCCACTGCATTTGCTGAATGTTTTCACTTTCAAGGAATTTGTCAACGAGTCAGATCCATATGCATGTCTGAATAGCCTTACATAAGGCTCGAAGACTCTTCTCCATATCTCTGTGCGCCCACACATCCGATGTTGAAAACTTGTAGGGGTATCAGTAAATTTATAATTTTCCTCCCGATATCATTACACTTTCACTATCAGTCACGTTCCATAATTTCGTGTTCTTGACTCCCTCCAAATGTAAAAATGTTTAGAATCACCTGTAAAACTAAACCTCGACTCATTAGTAAAAAGAACATGAGACCAACGGTGTTCACTCCGTTCAACGGACTGCTGTTTTTTATACTAATTAAAGCGATCACTCTTTCGTTGTGAAGACAGTGAAACACATATCCTTGGCGTTCTGTATAAAGACCTTTTTCAGTAAGCTTTCTATATACCGTTTGACGTTATATAGCAGTTCCAGTGACGACTGCACACTCTGAACCTAACTGGCGAGCAGTAGATTTTCTATTACGACGGGAAATTATTGGCAAACATCTATCTTCAAAAGCAATTGTCATTCATTTATGATCTTGTCCGGCTCTTCTTACAATAGTTCCATCATTTTTATATTGTTTCTAAGAAGTAGAGATTGCCTGTCTTGAAATATTCAGACATCAGGCTGCTTTGGTGAAGGTCTGCCTTGATTCTAAACGGCTTATGTGTCACCTCTTCAAAGATTCTTCCAAATGATACTTCGAAAGCCAATAAGCTTCATGAGCCAAAGCTTCAAAGCCAATTTGAGCTATAAACACTGAAACCAAATGCTGTTGCAGAAATTCACTTTTCACAAAGAGCTTGATTCAACGTAGGAGGACGTAAACCTAGATTTGCATATTAGAAACCGTTTGATTACTTTTGATTGGATAATGCTAATTAGATTCACTTATCACCCACTCCCTGCAAACATGGATCACATTGATTGGATATTTCACTGAATATCATTATTTTTACGCACGTAAAGATAAATTTGGACATGAGTGTTGATATATTAGAACAATTTCAAACTAGGTTTATATACAAATTAAATAAAGCATATGTGAAAAATTAAGTATATCAAGAAAAATTCAACAATCTCCTGCCATAAACGAAGTCCGATGATAACTCAGTTGGCAGAGATGGATTATAGCGATGTATAGCTGATGTCTATAGGTTGCTGGTTCGACTCCGTCTCGACAAAACATTATTATAACTTTTGAGGCTTGGTGGCTAATTGGCTAGCGCTCCGGACTTTGGTATTACAGGCTTCAAGTTCGAACCATGGTGGTGGCATGCGTGTTTGTTAATGGCTCAGAATCCAGTTTAAACTGTAGGTCCAGGTCTGTTTAGCCTTCCTGTGCACAAGATGACCGTAGAGCGGCAAACCAAACCAAACCCACACACAAAGATATTACTTAGTAATAAGTATCAACATGTACTATTAATAATTCAAAAAAACATAAACCGGAATTAATGTCAGAAAAATCATTTAAAGATTACACAAATCAACCCGAACATCCATCGAAATTTCTGCGAAAATTATAGTTATGTAAAACTAATGTTTGTAAAAAGGAAAATATAATAAGAGGATTATTTTTTAAAACACTTTACTTGGAAACAATACGTCAGTCTAGAGATTCTGAAAAACAATTTAAGAAAATGGAGCATTTAAGTGTTTCCTTTCCCAAAATAATCTTATAAACCAGAATAACTTTCTAAACGAACACAACTTGTAGAAGAAAACTGCTCCTAAAGTGGAAAAAACCAGATATTAACGAAGGAAGATGTTTTAATTCGATGAAGAACGGAGAGAACAAATTCCGAAGTTGCTATGGCTACCAGCTGTTCAAGAATTCTTTAAAAAACATGGCGCCAAAACAATCTCAGCAGAAAACTCAAGTCAGGCAACATCGCTGATGAGAATTTGAGGAATTTATTGCATTCTGTCTTATTTTTTTAAATTTTCTGTTCTTTGGAAAAGATTAAATTAAAAAGCAATTACTTTTTGATCGTAAAAGGTTCCGATATGTCACCGAATAAGAAAGAAGTTTAAAAGGAAAAGTTTTGATTTTTTAAACGTATTTAGATTGTTAGAATTTATCGATCCGGTTTGCGTCAAACATTTTCTTCTAAAATAAAAAAAGAAAATTCTCTTTTACAAATCTGAATCCATTATAAAAATTCTTTTGTAACAATTTATCTCGAATTCTAACCTTACATCGATTTTAATGAGCAACATTTCCTCATTAATCGACTATTTATTTTTGTTTAAAAATAAAAAAAAATCAAAGAATAGAATTAAAATTAATGAGTAAAATATAAGTTGAAGCAGTTAACTTTTATATATATTCTGGTCATTAGGAAACAAAAAAAGAGTCTTCCCAGATTAATCCTCCTTTTTATATTCACGATTTATAATCTATTTTAAAAGCTTTTTTTGTTTACCTTTTGATTTTTTTATTTAAAACTTCTTAGATATTTTGTTTATTTAATAGGAAATCGAATTTTGAAGAACATTAATTAGTATTTGAATTTTGTTAGTGTTACTAATTCAAATTAGACGTTCAAAATATATAATGTTTTAAAAACTGCCAAACAAGAAGATCTTTATTAAAATGGTCTACTTAGTTAACAATTTAGGCTTGAAAGAAAAGATAGCTGACAGAGACTGCCTGCGATTTATTGAAACTATCTACTTTCCATACATTGAGTAAAATAGGAGACTGTTGGAAGCTGACAGGTATACTTTTACAGTTTATAAAAACTTCAGTCAGAAATCAGCAATTGGACAGTCTTGAAATAAAAGATAGCTGATAGAGGCTGTCTGCGATTTATTGAAATTTACTAATTGTAACCTCAATATTTTTATTATAGTCTAAACATATTTCACAATTTGAAGAATATCAGAAATACTAAATTTGATTAAATAAAAGCTTTTTTTGAAGTTACTACAAGATATTAATATTTATTTCAACTTCATGAAATAAAATACAATTGTTTGAAATTATATTTTTATTAATAATTTATTTCAAATTTTCTTATTTATATGGAGACTCTTTTTACCAACGAAAACATATATCAATATGAAATAAAATGTACTTACACCATTGAAATATTTTAACAAACACAGCCTAACATAATTTATTAATATTATAGAAAAATATACAATTTTTTTTTTACCTATATTAAAAATAAATTGCATTAAAGAAAAAGTTGTAGTTGATTATATACTATAATATAAATCGTGAATCGAAGATTATGAAGATTAAAAATATATTTATTATATTTTTATGATTATTATAGATAATCAATTTAGAAAAATATCTTGTGAAAATGTTTGCTAAGTTTTATTATATTGTGTCACATATTATTAAAAGATCTTTATAACATTGTTGGCAAGTAACTTGATTAACTTTATAGATTCGCGCAAAATGCTACAAAAATAACGTTTTTATGTCAGTTTTAATTAAATAACCCGTAAAATATCAATAACCCTAATATAGCTACCGATAAAAAACTATTTTTTATCTTAAAGCAATAAGTTACTAAAGTTTTTGCTTCATTTTGCAATAGTTAAACACAGAATAATACATACACATAAAAAGAGCATTTGCAGTTTTTAAATTAAAACAAATACACCATTTCCTTAGTAATTTCATCAATTCATTTTTTTCTTATTTGAGAAAAAAATAATGATTAAAAAAAAAACTCAATAAATATTTTCCATTAAAGAAAAAGGAACTACCTCACAATGCTACAAGAGATAAAAAAAAAAAAAAAATAATTTTGGAAGAGGCAAAGTTGCTGCATGTCCCCCAGAGATTCTCTTCCGTTTTTATCAAGTGCTGTCATAAGTGCTGAAATACACTTTCTATAATTAACAAGGTAATAAGCAAAGCGAAAGAAACGCTCAAGTTAAACAACATCAAATATGTCTCCAGTGACTGTTTGGAGTAACGAATTAAAAAAGAGCTGAGAGTAATTTTCAGTCTTGAGTTGCCTTAGAGCCACATGCGTCTCGTTTGCTGTTTGCTTTCCAAATCAAACAAAAATAGTCAAACAATAAGTGAAGTAAGCGTCACTAGATAAAACCTAATTTTTTTCTTCTTTCTTGATGATGCTTTTATAGTAAGAATAGTAAAATGGCTTAGTTTTTAGACATTTATTTACATTGTGAGTAAAATTTGATAATAAAAGCTGAATAAAATGAAAGTGTACTTCATTTTTTAAAAAAATAGCTATGAATGTTTGCTGTAGAACTAGTGAATAATTTATATATATATATATTATAAATATAATTTAAAAAATGTCAAATCTTTTTAAAACATAAAAATAAACATTTTTAAACAGATTCTTTTGCATGATAAAAAATTCAATATACTTTCTAACATTATTAAATACATTGCAAAAAAAAATCATTGTATTTTGTTCAATTTTAAAATGAACATTCAAATAGTTAGCAAACATTAAAAAAAAAAAAAAAAATTACAAAATCTTTAGAAAGCTGCTCGTTATATGTCTTTTTCTTTGTCTCATCATGCTCGACATTACGAGAAACTTTTTGTAGTATATTTTTAAAAAAATCAGTACAATTGACAATTTTTAATGATAATTAATTTAATAATTCATCAAAATTAGTAAATTTATTAACTAATTTTCAGATTTGATTAAATAAATAATTTAGAATTTTGATTCCGGTAATTATATAGATATATTAGATCAATTTCAAACTCACGGTATACGCAAATTAAATTAAAGAATGTGTGAAAAATTAAGCCTACAATGAAAATATTCATTAATCCTCCCAGACACAAATATATTACCTAGTAATAAATAACACATCACTTACTAAGATCATTCTGGTCTGTCACATATATGGCAATACTTTTTACAGACCCATATCATTTTTGGATAACAGCATCC
Organism: Caerostris extrusa; assembly: GCA_021605095.1. Lineage (NCBI taxonomy): Eukaryota > Metazoa > Arthropoda > Arachnida > Araneae > Araneidae > Caerostris > Caerostris extrusa. Next base: position 32,459 of record BPLR01015999.1, on the reverse strand, counting down.
TTCAAACGATACATGTCAAAATTTCATGACATTCTGATAATTAGTTTACAAGTTACAGTGGTTTTGGTGACCCAATTTTTGTAATTTTCAAAACAATGGATAAAAAAGAATTTCGTGTGTTGATTAAACATTGTTTTTTGAATAGAGAATATTGCTGTTAATCCAAACAGTGGCTTGATAAGCGTTATGGAGACTCTGCACCAGAGAAATCAATTATGATTGACTGTATGCTGAATTTAAACGCGATCGTATGTACAAACATGATCGTACCGATGCTCTGGCTCCCAAAATGATCGAATGCTGTGATCGCCCAAAATCGGCTGTAAAAAACACACAAAAATACTTTTGAAAGACCTTAAAATGAAGTTGCTGGAGATAGCTGACAGATATCAAAAGGTAGTATGTTTACAATTTTAAACGAAAATTCGAGCATGCTTCAGTTGCCGGTTCAAAGTTACAGTTGGTCACACTGGACCGAAAACAACAACTCATCGACGATTCAGAGCATTGCTTGGAGCTGTTCAAGGAATATAAAAGTATTTCTTGTTCGGTATGTGACAATGGATGAAACATGGATCCACTACAACACACCTGACTTTAAAATAAACGTCCGTTGATTGGTCAGCAGCCGGTGAAAGTCGTTCAAACAACCAAAATCTCAAGAATCAGCAGGCAGGGGTTTTGGTATCAGTATATTGGAACACACATACGTTTTAGATAATCGACTATTTTGAGAAAGATATAACTATCAATATCGAATATTACATATTATTATTGGATAGATTTAGTGTATAAATTAAGAAAAGAATGTCATGTTTCACCAAGATTTTACCCTTTGTCACAAGTCGATGAAAATGATGGTTAAATTGAATGAATTACACTACGAATTGCTTCCCTACCCATCGTACTCTTCAAATATGACACCAGCGACTATTGCCTTTTAGCAGACATAAAAAGATGCTCCAGAGAAAGAAATTTGGCCCAAATGAAGAAGTGATTGCAAAATGAGGTATGTTTTGAGAGCAAAGACAAATCGTTCTACAAAAAAGGTATCGAAAAGTTAGAGGAGAATTGTAATGGATGTATACAGAATCTTGAATGAGAGTATTTGACGAATAAAGTCAATTTCTAAGAAATTTTTTTCTTAGCTAAACAGGAGGTTTACTGAGTGATGTGTTATCTACATATACTATTACTAATTAAAAAAATGTATCAGAAATTAATGCCAGAAAATCATTTAAACATTACAAGAATCAACTCGAACATCCATCAAAACTTATATACATTTGTGTAAAATTAATGATTGTAAAAAGGAAAACATTATAATAAGAGGATTATTTCTAAAACACTTTACTTGGAAATAATATGTTAGTCCAGAGATTCTGAAAACAATTTAAGAAAATGGAACATTTAAGTGTTTCCTTTCCAAAATAATCTTATAAACCAGAATAACTTTCTAAACAAACACAACTTGTAGAAGAAATCTGTCTTAAAGTAGGGGAAAAAAAAACAGATATTAATGAAGGAAGATGTTTTAATTCGATGAAGTACCGAGAGAATCAAATTCCAAAGTTGCTATGGCTACCAGCTGTTCAAGAATTCTTTTAACAAAAATGGCGCAAAACAATCGCTGCCGAAAACTCAAGTCAGGCAACATCGCTAATGAGAATTTGAGGAATTTCTTGCATTCTCTCTTCTTTTTTTTTTTAATTGTCTGTTCTCTGGAGAAAGATTAAATTAAAAAGCAATTACTTTTTGATCGGAAGGGTTCCGATATGTCACCGAATAAGAAAGAAGCTTAAAGGAAAAGTTCTGATTTTTTTTTTAAAACGGATTTAGATTGTTAGAATTTATCGATCCAGTTTGCGTCAAACATTTTCTTTATGGAAAAAAAAAAAAAAATTCACTTTTACAAATCTGAATCCAATATAAAAATTCTGTTGTAACAATTTATCTTGAAATTCTAATCTTACATCGATTTTAATGCGCAACATTTTCTCATTAATCGACTATTTATTTTTGTTTAAAAAAAAAAAAAAATAAAAGAATAAAATTAAAATGAATGAGTAAAATATAACTTGAAGCAATTTACTTTTTATATATATTCTAGTCATTAGGAAAAAAAAAGTCTTCAAGATTAATCCTCCTTTTTTATATTCACGATTTATAATCTATTTTTAAAAGGTTTTTGGTTGCTTTTAATTTTTTATTTAAAACTTCTTAGATATTTTGTTTATTTAATGGGAAATCGAATTATGAATGACACTAATTAGTATTTGAATTTTCAATTTGTTTCTAATTCAAATTAGACGTTCAAAAATATATAAAGTTTCAAAGAAGATTGATTGAAATTGTCTACTTTCCCATACTTTTTAGTAAAAATAGGAGACTGTTGGAAGCTGAAAAATTTTCTTTTACGGTTTACAAAAACTTTAGTAAGCAATTCAGGCTTGAAATAAAAGATATTAAGAAATGTTTATTGTAATTGTCTACATTCCATACTTTCAGTACACTTTAGTTGGAAACAATACACTTCAGTTCATAGATTCTGAAAACAATTTAAGATAATGGCTTATTTAAGTATTATATGTCTCAAAATAATCTTATAAACCAGAATAACTTTCTAAACGAACACAACTTGTAGAAAGAAATCTGTTCCTAAAGTGTGAAAACACCAGATATTAACGGAGGAAGATGTTTTAATTCGATGAAGTACGGAGAGAATCAAATTCTGAAGTTACTATGGCTATCAGCTGTTCAAGAATTCTTAAAAAATGACACGCCCTTCCTTTTTTTCAGATTCACGGAGCGAAGTAAGACTTCTACCTGCGGGTGTTCACCACAACAGAAGCTGCTTCTTTCCCATCGTTCCATGAGACCACACGGGTTCTTGGTCTTTGTCTAAATGATGCTGTCTACCAATTGGCAAATAAAAAAAAGTACCTAGCTATTAAAGCTAAATCTTGATTCATCATCAGAGCCCGGGCGAAACAGCCCAAGGTTAGACCAAGGCCGTCTGCCTACTGGCAGTTTTCGAGACATAAGATGTATTTTTTTTTTTTTGCAATACTGTGTAGGTCCCCGTCTGTTCAGCCTTCGTGTGTACAAGATGACCATATAGCTACAAACCAAACTGAACCCACACACAAAGATATTATTTAGTAATAAATATCTACATATACTATTACTAATTAAAAAAAAAACATAAACAGGAATTATTGTCTGAAAAATCATTTGAAGACTACACGAATCGACTGGAACATTCATCAAAATTTCTACGAAAATAATATTTATGTAAAAATTAATCATTGTAAAAGGAAAATATAATAAGAGGATTATTTAAAACACTTTACTTGGAAACAATACACTTCAGTCCAGAAATTCTGAAAACTTAACGAAATGGCACATTTAAGTGTTTCCTTTCCCAAAATAATCTTATAAACCAGGATAATTTTCTAAACGAACACAACTTGTAGAAGAAATCTGTTCTTAAAGTGGAAAAAACCTGATATTAACGAAAGGAAGATGTTTTAATTCGATGAAGTACAGAGAGAATCAAATTCCGAAGTTGCTATGGCTACCAGCTGTTCAAGAATTCTTTAAAAAAAAAATGGAGCCAAAACAATCGCAGCAGAAAACTCAAGTCAGGCAACATCCCTAATGAGAATTTGAGGAATTTCTTGCTTTCTCTCATCTTTTTTTTTTAATTGTCTGTTCTTCGGAGAAAGATTAAATTAAAAAGCAATTACTTTTTGATCGGAAAGGGTTCCGATATGTCACCGAATAAGAAAGAAGCTTAAAAGGAAAAAAGTTCTGATTTTTTTAAACGGATTTAGATTGTTAGAATTTATCGATCCAGTTTGCGTCAAATATTTTCTTTATGGGAAAAAAAAAAAAAAAAAGAGAGAAAACTCACTTTTACAAATCTGAATCCAATATAAAAATTCTTTTGTAACAATTCATCTTGAAATTCTAACCTTACATCGATTTTAATGCGCAACATTTCGTCATTAATCGACTATTTATTTTTGTTTAAAAAGAAAAAAATAAAAGAATAAAATTAAAATTAATGAGTAAAATATAACTTGAAGCAGTTTACTTTTAAATATATTCTAGTCATTAGAAAAAAAGTCTTCTTGCAAGATTAATCCTTCTTTTTATATTCACGATTTTAATCTATTTTAAAATAGTTTTTCTTTTTTTCACTTGCCTTTTAATTTTTTTTATTTAAAACTTCTTAGATATTTTGTTTATTTAATGGGAAATCGAATTTTGAATGACACTAATTAGTATTCAATTTTGTTATTTGTTTCTAATTAAATTAGACGTTAAAAATATATAATGTTTTAAAAACTGCCAAACAAAAAGCCATTTATTGAAATTGTCTTCTTTACTATACATTTAACAAAAATAGGAGACTGTTGAAAGCTGACAGGTTTACTTTTACGGTTTATAAACACTTTAATCAGTAATTCAGTGGTTGAAATAAAAGATGGCTGACAAGGACTATCTGTCAATATAAGGTTTTAAATATTTTTAATAAAGCTGCCTCAAAAATAAAGCAGATCAATAATAAACACAAGAAATAAGAATACGTAGTTAAATTTAAAAAAAGCAAACAAACAAATCAAACACATGTCGTTCCCAAAACATGTCATCAAAAAAAAAAAAAACGTATGTTGTCAGCCCTTTTAATTCCTTGAGATTGTAATTAATAACAAATTTTCAAAACATTTACAGAAATTGCAATCATTTATTTATTTATTTTTCTTAACAACCCGAATCGTGGCAACGCACGCCGCCGGTGAGCATTAGGGCGGTTTCGTTTTATCATCACTCTGCGGTCGCATTCTTCACACTTTGGGCTGATTAGACTGGAACTTACTTAAAGTGGATTCCGAATCCCTCACAAACATCCATAGCTGATGGCCATGATTCGAACCTGAAGCCTGTGGTACCAAATGACAGATCGCCAGACAATCGGCCATCATGCCGCGATCATTATGGTGGAGGTTCCATTCGCTAGCAGTTCTCTTGTAGACAGAGTTTCAAAGAACGCGGAGGCTCGATGGCGTTTGTGATGTTCAGCATCTTGCCTCATTCGTCCGGCTACCTGTGGAAGTGTTCCAGGTTTTCAGCGATACAATACGCAAATGCCATTGAGTTATCCCTGAAGGTACTGCCCTACTTCTTCAGCGTCATGGGTGCTTCCATACTCCAAACAGAAGCTGCCTCCACCTATCCCTACTTCCAGAACAGACGAGTTCATGGACTTGGTCTTAGATATTGCTGTCTACCAAGTGGGATAAGAAAGGAATTTTTTTCTAACGCAGTATTAGATGACATTTTATTTCAAATCAAAACTGGATATAATGGGTAAAAATAGCAGTAAATGTATTGGTTAATTATTAATTATTGACAATACATAAAATGAACACTTTCCAATATAAGAATTTATGCGGTAATTTGGTGTTAAGACAGTAGGTTTATATTAGTTTGGTTTTATGCAAGCATCTTTTAAAGTTAAAAAATAATTATATGTGTTATGTGAATTAATACATCATCCAATAATTTTTTAATCAACTTCATGAAGGATTCAAGACCCTGTTAAAATTATTGGGTTTTTCCTTGTTTTAAAACTTTATTTCTGAAATTATTATATATACTCGTACATATGTGTTAATTATTACTGGCGAGATATTGATGATAATGGAAAATTCGCATGATTTAATCTTAAAAGTTAAAAAAAAAAAAATCTAACTGAAATAAACTAAAAGCTACTACAAGCAAATTTGTGTACATTAAGGAACTCATGAACCATTCGAACATAAGATGAATTATTCCAAAACATTTAACTAAATTAAGGTTGCAGGTAATTTTCGGGCGCCAAAATCGATGTTCTTAAAAGACCCAAATGTATTCGGTAATTTGACCCCTCGTCGTCAGGAGTTTAGATGGGTAGGGGGAGGCGTGGGAGGAGCGAAAAGGAAACAAAAAAGAAATAAGAAAACTCCTGGAAAATTCTGTACACAGTTGAAAGGAGCAAAAATTCTACTGAATGTAGAAGAAACATGCATTCACTAGGGACCCAAAAGGTTGCCGTTGGCGATAAAGGTTGGCGTGATTTTGGAGCTTAAAGAACAAAGGTCATTTAAAAAAAAAAAATAATTTTTATATTAATGGATTTTTCGGAATAAATGATTTTCAATATAAAATGTACTACTTATCGAAAAATTGTAAATTTTCAAACTGATTTGGATAACCTTATATATAATTAAATCAAAATAATTTCATTAATTTTGTATTGACATTTTAATGCACTTTATTAGAATAATAGAAAAAAAAAGATACAGTTTTAACAGTTTAAACATATTTAAAAACAAAAATAAGTTTAAATAAGTATAAGTAACTATAAAAGTAGTAGTATAGAAAGTAAATATAAAATCTATCTAATTAAAAATATCTATGTAATAAATAGTTAAGTTTCTATAAAATAAGTTTAAATATAACTAATAAATAAAAACCTGTAAATACTTGGCACAAATTATTAGTATCCCATATTTTAAAGCAACTAATATCCGAAGGAAAGTCATAAATTAAAAATAAGCTGTTAAAAATTAAATTTATTTATTTATTTAAATTTCTTTAATAATTTTTAGCATAATATTTATTTAAATTTAATGCACTATTATTATACTCACTATTTCACATTGTTCTTCTTCTTATTATTTATTTTCAATTTATTTTTAATTTATTTAGATTTCAATTAAATACTGTAAAATTGTTCTAACAGATCGTCTGGTGAAAGCAAAAATAATTTTTTTTTTTTTCAAACGAGATTTTTCAAGAAAGGAAAATCGTTTGGAATTCTATAATTTTATTTTTAAGATTGTTATTATGCGTTTTGTTCTTACATTAAATTCTAAATTTTATGGGTAACTTGTATATCAATGGGTAATTATTTTTTTATTATATTTTATTTCTATATATTTTTTATATATTCTATTATTATTTATTCAATTTATTTCTATTTTTTTTGGCACAAAATTAGCTAATATTTAATTAATAAAATTAAAATATATTTTAAGCTATTAATGTTAAGCTATAATATTAGCTATATATTAAGCTATTATTTAAATTTTTTTTTCTTTCACTATATTTTTAGGCATAATATTTATTTAAATTTATTTCGTTATTATTATACTCACTATTTCACATCTTTATTATTATTATTTATTTTCAATTCATTTTTTTATTTATTTAGATTTCAATTAAATAATATAAAATTGTTGAAAAAATTTTGTTGAAAGCAATTTTATTCAAATAAAATTTTTTAAGAGAAAAAACGTTTGGAATTCCAGTTTAATTTTTAAGATTGTTATTATGCATTTTATTCTTAATTAAATTCTAAATTTTATGGATAACTTGTGTATCAACCCAGGTAATTATTTTTTTATTGTATTTTATTTGTATATATTTTTATATATTTATTTGGTATAAAAAATCTAATGTTTAATTAATGAAATTAAAATATATTTTTTCCACAAAAATGCTGTGTATTTTTCAGTGTCCTTTACACTGGATAGTAAACTTGATCAGTTGATTATACTCTCAAAATTCCATACTAGGAAGCTTATTTTCAGCAAGAAATAACATTATTTCCACATAAAATGATGATATATTTCAAAATGAAGCCATAATACTAGATATTCAAAAGTTTAATTTTCTTAATTTTTTTTTAAAATGATTTCATATAATGTTTTGTAACATATTTTAGAAGATATATCTCAAATTAGGGGCTCTAAATTTTGAGAATGCACCTCACAAGTCAGATTAACAGAAATTCTCAAACTATCATTTGATATTTTTTTAGCAAAGTGTTCTGTATTAGAAAAGATAAAAAATATAATGCTGGTACCTTTCGAATCAAGAATTTTTAGTTGTAATTATGATTAATTATGAAAATAACATATTATTTGATTAGCAGAATTGTTTAAAACTCCATTTTCTAGCATGATCTTTTTTTATTAACAAAATCTTCCACAATCTTAAAGGCAAATGCAAGACTGATCCTGTTTTCACCAAATGTTCTTTAGTTGTATTTGTGATTAACAATGGAAATAGTCTATCATGATATTTTGAGTGATAACGGAAGCAATTGTCTAATAACTAAAAAAAAAAAAATTATGTTTTATAACAATTTCATGCAGCATAGACACATCAGTATTAGAATCGTCATGTGTTTAAAAATTACTTTTGAAAGCTGCTGCTCTTTATAAAATACTTTATATATATATACCTAACAAAAAATATTACTATATTTTTATGAATTGCTTTTAATATAACTGAATTACTTTGATTATAAGACACAGAGAGTATATGTATATTGTATGTTTATATATGTATGTATTTGTGTCTATTTCCTAACATAATATGAAATTTATAACTTTTAAAAGTTAAGTGGTTTTTTTTTTACTAATTTTTTTTTCTATTTCTATCCAACAATTCAGAAAAAAATTGTAGTAATTACTTTTTAATTAAATAAAAACATTATTTTTAATGCCATATTTTTCACGCCACCAGGTGGCACTATCTTAATAATTTAATCTTAATAATTAATATCTAAATATCTTCATAATTAACATCTTAATAATTTTACATTTTATTTTTTACACGCCACCAAGTGGCACTTGCTTAGTAAGTAACATGTCTTATGTAGTGTATTAATTATTTTTAATTAAATAAAAACCATTTTTGATTGTCATACGACTTTCAGGCCACCAGGTGACACCATCTTAATAAGTAGCATGCATTATGTAGTGTATTAATTATTTGTTAATTATATAAAAAAACTTTATTTTTGATTGCCATACGATTTTTCACACTACCAAGTGCATCGGATAATAAGTAACATGCATTACATAGTGTATTAATTATTTTTTAATTAAATAAATACTTTGTTTGATTGCCATATGATTTTTACTACACTTGGTGGCATCTGTTTAACAATTATTTTTTAATTATTATATTATTATTTTTTTTTTTAATATTATTTTATTGTTAATTATTTTTTAATTAAATAAAACTTGTATTTATTATTTCCATACGATTTTCACGCCACCAGGTGGCACAAGCGTAATAAGTAACATGCATTAAGTAGCGTATTATTTTTTAATTAAATAAAAACTTTATTGTTCCTTGCCGTATGATTTTCAAGCACCAAGTGGTACCTTTTTAATAAGTAGAATGTATTTTGCAATGTATTAATTATTTTTAATTAAATAAAAACCCTATTTTTGATTCCCAATTCCCATATGATTTTTACACCACCAGGTGGCACCAGTTTAGTAAGTAACATGCAGTATGCAGTTTAATAATTATTTTTAATGAAATAAAAACTTTGATTGTCATACGATTTTCACGCCATCAGGTAACAACGGCTTAATAAATAACAAGCATTATGTAGTGAATTAATCACTTTGTAATTAAATAAAACTTTATTTTGGATGGCCATACGATATTTAAGTTACCTGGTGGCACCTGCCTAATAAGTAACATGCACCATGAGTTAAGTTAAAGTATAAAATAAGGTAGAACATTTAATGTATTAAATTTTAATTCATTTGCTAACTATCATTATTATATTCTAAAAAATAAATACTAACAGGTTACAGGTGAAAAAAAATTGCTGGGATCTTCCGAACGAGAATGATTGCTTTATGTAGCAAATTTAAATTATTTAAAAAAATGTTTAAAATCTCAAACCTTTAAGTCTGAGCAGATACTTTTTCTTAATAAAACTTACAAAACCAAAAATGTTTAATTTTTGAAACTGCTGATTAATGCTGGGTCATATCTATTAATTTAAAAGAAAATCAATGGAAGCATTTTTGGGAAATTTATCCTGATACCTGGTTAAACTTTAAAAAAAAAAAAAGTGATAGCAAAAAAATCTTGTCTTGTTCAAGATTACAGTAATTAACTATTCTTTTAATTATATATGTAAATAATGTCCCCAAGTCAAAAGAGGAAGGCACAGGAAAAATGTTAATTAACGATCTTAACTAATTGAGAACCACATAATGTTTTTATACGAGGTAATTTGGGCCTGGTAATTTGTTTAAGTGAAGGAAAAAGCAAACCTTACATTAAAATAGGTTAATTGTCGAGATTGATTAAGATGTTTTATTAACGAGATTAAAATAATGTATCATTATTATAATAATGAAATTTTATTATGTCCCAGTACCTCAATAAGGTAAGCTATTTTCGTAAATTAAATAGTGGAAATTTGAACTGTTTATTGATTTAGGATCAAATTATTTGCTTTAATTATTTTTTTTTTTTTAGATTTCTTTGCTAGGATATTTTCTAAAAGTATCTCATGCGTAATTTAATCTGTTTTTCAAGATATCTATCTTATGATTTTGGAATGATTTGGTGTTGAAAAAATTCTTGTAAAACTATTTTTTATTCATTTTAATCTGGATCTTATAAAAAAGTAAATGTAATTTATGTTAGTGAACTAATAAAAAAAACTATGAAAATTCCTATTTTTTTTTACGTGGACAATATTTTTTTTAGTATGATGTGAGAAAAAATATTTTTTTTTTGAACATTTAATGGTTTTTTTTTTTTTTTTGCTACACGTGTATTACATAAAACATTTCTAGTTAATTAAAATTTAGTATTCTATCTAGTAACTATTTGTTGAAAAAAAAAGTAGCTAGGAATATTGTTGATGAACAGACAAAAATTAATGTGATATTGCTATTGTCTATTTTGTTCACTACTAAACCCTCTGATCTTTAATAGAAGATATTAAGCAGGTTCAGTATTATATAAGATGCTACATGATGCTTACAATTACTCTTTATATGCATCACAATTTACTCATATTGTGTACGTACAATCTGGTATGACCCACCCACCTCCAAACTGTTCAAGTGTCCATCCATCCTCAAATTGGAGATTTGTACCCCTCCCCCTGCAGCCTGATGGCCAATTGACTAGCTCTCTGGAGTTTCGTACCACAGGTGTAAGATTCGAATCTTGACGGTGGAATGGATGTTTGTGAGGGGTTCGGAATCCATGTTAAACTTAGTTCCTGGTCTAATTAGCCTAAATTGTGCACAAAATGACCGTAGACATACATCTCAAATTAAACTTGTCAATTAAAAAGTCATGCCTGCTTACAGAATTCTATAGCCATTGACCAGCATAAAAACATAAGCTTTCGATTTGTCAAGTTTAAATCCAAATTCTCTCAAATTACAAGTCCAACGGGCACCCAATTAACCAAACCGATACAGCCTTTTGAATGTAAGAAAAAAAAAAAATGTGTTGAATTACTAAACTTAGATATAGTATTGTGTGTTGTGACTATTCCTCAGAGGCCGCAGTGCGGGCAAACATCCCATGAACAATTTACTCATGGATGGAGGGAAAGGGAACAGCTTTTGTTGTAGAGGTGATCCTTCTTAGTAGAAGTCTGACTCGACTCCGTAAAGCTTTTACAGTCATATGAGACCTTAACCTATGGCTTAAAGTGAATTCGAATCACTACAAACATCCATTGTGCCGCCGGGACTCGAATCCAAAACCTGGGGCACCGAGCGCTAGACATCCTGCCATTGAGGCCTAAATATAATATTAACATCAGCATTTTCGACAATAAAAATAACACAAAAAACTTCGATTTTTTTTTGTCTTTCATATCCATGATAAGAACCATTCAAACCTCGCCAAAACGGAGATTGGCAGCCAATACCTTGACGAATACACCCCTCTCTCTAGGGTGACTTAATCTCATCGGCACCTTACTCCAGTACACGATCAGCGCAGGCCATACGGACCCGGACTGGAGGGGTGAGGGGGTAGGCACGGACGTGATCTGGAAGTCAACAGCACGGAGCAAATAGAAAAACCAATCAGTACACAGATACCCCCTGATAAGAAAAATATGCAGATTAAGCAATACATCCGCGGGAATCGCTTTGAATGAAAGATGATGATGATAATGTTCACGAATGGATATGGAAACTTAGTAGGGATTGGCTGTTGACAATAATGGGAACGTTATTAGATTTAATGTGGATGAGGAGTTTCCATTAGGGAACAACAGGATAGTCAATTTTATTAACGCAAGTTGTTTTACGAAACTGGTTTCTTTTGCCATAAAAGGTAGCAATAATACCAGTTAAAAACAATCTACTTTTTTTAGATTTACAAGATCTTTTATTTAAAAAAAATTAGATTCGATAAATTCAATTTTGAATTCAGATTTGTATTTTTAATTTTCGAATCAATTTTTTTTTTCCAATTTTCTTTTTCTTTTACAAAGTTATGCATCATAATGTAAGCGCTGTTGGATTTTATGTTGTTAATGACTTTGCTTTAGCAGTTTGAGCATGTGTATAAATGTAATCTATGTCACCTATTTTCATGAAAACTGATTAATTTTTTCAACTTTTTTTCAATTTAATTTCTTCTTCTTCATTGACGCAACAGCTCAAGTGTACCAAGATCACCAGCCGACTGGCAGATTTCAAGACAGGAGAATTTTCTTTTTACGGAGTAAGGTTGTCAGTCCTACGCCAAATTCTCTACAATCATATTAGATAGAGGCTTAGAGTTTGAAGTGTATTCCGAACCACTACAAACTTCATGGTACTGCCAGGGACCCGAATCGTTTTACTAAGAAAGGATACAATAATTTTAGATAAAAAATCCATTTTATTAGATTTACGAGATCTTTTATTGAAAAAAAAAACATTAGATTTTATAAATTCAATTAAGATTTGTGTTTTTAATTATCGAATCAGTTATTTTTTAGATTTGATAAATTCAATTAAAATTTAAGTTTTTAATTTACGAATCAGTCTTTTATTTGTTCTTTTACAAAGCCATGTATGTTAATGTCAGATCAATTGAATTTTATGTAGTTAATGACTTTGCTTTAGCAGTTTGAGCATAAGACAGTAGGTGTACAAATGTAATCTATGCCAACTATTTTGTGAAAATTAATCGTGTGTGTGTGTGTGTGTGTGTGTGTGAGTGTGTATGTGATCATGTGTGTGTGTTCATATATTATAAATAGTTCTAATGTGCATATAATATTCATAAATATAAAAACATTAGTGAAATTTTTATTTTTATTCATTTCTTTATAAACAAATAACATTTTTCTTTAAAATGCTCTCTATATAAATCTTTTCAGTTCTTTTGAATTGACGATTATAGAAAGAGTTTCTAATTATTAAAATAAGAATTAAAATACATTTGATTGATTCTTATTTTTATATATTGTAAGCATTTCTACTATAAAATACATAAAAATAAATAATTTATAATATTAATATGTTAACATATATAATATAATAAATTATTTAACTTATAATAATATGTTATTAAAATGTTTATAAATAAAATCTTACAAAAATTTAAAAATAATTATGTATGTATTTATTTTATAATAATTGGTTATAATTAAAAATACTTTTTTTCCAAATAAATATTGAGTAATTCTTCCGAAATATTTATTGTTCATTAATCTTAGCTAATTAATATTTCTCAGCAGTATTACATTTTATTATTGAGGGAATGAAAATGACAACCAATTAATAAAAAATGTTATTATTAAATTTTATATTTGAAATGGATAGTATCTCAATGAAACTGGTAGATTTCAATTTCTAAAATGTTATTATTATTCAAAACTTTATAATTAAAATTGAATTACATTCAAAACACAATAAATAAACATCAATTTAACATTTATTTAACAAAATAAGTGAAAAAAAAGATGAAATTTTCAAAGTAAGTGTCGATATAAATTGCCAAACTACTAATTGAGTTACAAAAATTAGAGGAAAAAAATACTTTTAAGTAATTTCAGTTTGTAAAATATTCATTATAATATTCTTTCAATTTATTTTTTATAATGCTTTTAAAGTTACTCAGCGTTTAGTTTTATCTGGTGTTTAATTATTTAACAATAAATAAATTAAATTTTTCAATAATAATAAATTAAAATAAGTGAAAAAAAGAACTTTCTACGCAAAGTTTCGAATGTATACTCCCAAACTATTAATTAAGTTACAAAAATAAGACGAAAAATAAACAAGTTTAAGTAATTTATTTTGCAAAATATCCATTATAATGTTATTTCAAACTTTCAAATAATTTTAATATATGTACACTAAAGTATAAAAAATAATTAAAGCATTATTTCAATTCTTAATTACGTTTCCCTTTTTTTTTTTTTTTTAAAAAAAAATATGCGAAGTACATTAAGTATATGTATTTCTCAAGACTATAATAACACAAATTTAATTTATTACTAACAAAATCTGAAAAATAAAAAAAATAAATCACATCAGCGTCTTTCCGCAAAATAAAGAACGTTGCTATTTTTAGATTTAAAAAAATCATGGATTGCTCCTTTCAGTGGCAATCCGAAAGCATTCTATCTGTCATCATTTTCTTTGTTTTTGAATAAAATGTCATTAAGAATTTCTTCAGAAGTCAAAAGAAAACCTTATAATGAAATCTCAGAAATCGAATAGAAAAAGAGGATTCCTTTCATAAAAAATGCATTTAAGAACATATATAACAGCCAAAATAACTTCCATTGGACTCATACAAATTTAGCGAATGAAAAGAACTTTTTTCTGAAAAAAGAAAAGAATATTTTCCCCGAATTTTTTTTCGAAGGGAATAAATAGCTACCTTTAAACGCTACACGCAAAATGGTTCTTGAGTAGGGTATTAAAAGGAAAAAAATCCCTAACACTCGAATCGTTTACATTCAAAATGAGTTCAAAGTCTATGGAACCCCAAAGTGTCCCACAATAAGAAAAAAAATGGCAAGTAGCAAAAGCGAGATAAAATCTTAAAGTATTTTTGAGCCGACAAAGAATTTTCCTTCCATTACTTTAAGTTGGCAGTCTTCTCTGATGCAAACGAAACGACTGCTCGGTTATGATACATGTTTTTTTTTTTTTTAAACTTGGAAAATACTGAAACGTGTGGCTTTTGATGTTTTAAAACATTTTCCTTGCTTTTATTCTTTTACAAAGGCGAATTGTTGATGATCTGGCACTTGCCTTGGAAAGGTAAAAGGCTCTTCCGCAGTGCTGTTCCATGATCGTGGAAATTTTCCGTGTTACTTTGTGCAAGATAGTTGGATTAGTATGAGTTTGAAATTCGTTCCACGTCCTTAGTGAAAAATGGCAGTCGAAGTTTTAATAAAAAATGTAAAAAATAAATCTTATTTCTAAAGCAGCAACGCTTACTTTAATTTCATTGGAGTTTTTTAATATTGCTTCATCAATCATATTTATCGATTATGTGTTTACAACTATGTAAATTTGTTTGCAGTCATTCTTTTTTTTTTTTAATCTTATTATTTATTTTCTTTACTTTGTTATTTCTTGTAGATATTAAAAGATTTTCTTGTGATCCTAATATTAGTTTAATTTAATATAGGACACTTCATTTATCATCATCATTTGAGAAATAGACCTAAAATGGACCAAAGCCATCTACCTACTTGTAGATTTCGAAATAGGAAATGTTCTCCTTTTTATGGAATAGGGTGACCACTCCTATGTCATAAGTTTTACAATCATATCAAACAATGAAATTAACCTACGGTTTTAGAGTGGATTCCGAACCATTACAAACATTCATGACACAGCTGGTACTCGAACTCGAAACCTGGGGGAAAGAGCGCCAGAGCTTACCTACTAGTGTAGATAATAAATTTCTTCTTTGCTCTTTCATTTAAATTACTTATGAAATTATATAAATATATATATTCTAATTTCAGCATATCTAAGCTCTTTTATAAGGAGTATAGATATGTTTTTTTTTTTAAATTTTAATACATTAATACTAAAAGTATATAAAAATTAAGATTTATTTTCTATTTAATTGCTAATTACATTTATTTTTTACATAAAATTGTATCAGGTGCACTAAATATATGTATTTCTCAGACTAGAATAACACACATTTAATGTATTACTAACAAAAATCAAAAAGAAATAAAACACAGTAGCGTTTTGCACAAAATAAAGAACGTTGCTATTTTTAGATTTAAAAAAAAAAAAACATTTCATAGATTGCTCCTTTGAATGGCAATCCGAAAGCATTCTATCTGTCATCATCTTCTTTATTTTTGAATAAAATGTCATTAAGAATTTCTTCAGATGACAAAAGCAAACCTTCTAATGAAATCTCAGAAATCCTCTAGAAAAGAGGATTCCTTTCATAAAATGCATTTAAGGACACATTTAACCGCTAAAAGAACTTCATATAAATTTAGGGATAAAAAAGAACTATTTTTAAAAAAGAAAAGAATATTTTCCCCGAATTTTTTCGAACGAATAAATGGCTACCTTAAAGCGCTACATGCAAAATGGTTCTTGAGTAGGGTATTAAAAGAGAAAAAAAATCCTTAACTCTAAAATAATTTTCATTCAAAATGAGTTCAAACTCTATAGAACCAAAAGTATCACACAAAGAAAAAAATGGCGGAGTGGCGAAAGCGAGATAAAATCAAGTATTTTTGAGCCGACAAAGAATTTTCCTTCCATTACTTTCCTCCTGCAACCGAAACGACTGCTTGCTTATGATACATAATTTTTTTTTACTTGGTAGATACTGAAACGTGTGGCTTTTGATGCTTTAAAACATTTTCCTTGCTTTTATTCTTTTACAAAGGCGATTTGTTGATGATCTCGCACTTGCCTTGAAAAGGCAAAAAGGCTCTTCCGTTGTGGTGTTCCACGATCGTGGAAATTTTCCGTGGTACTTTGTGCAGGAAAGCTGGAGTAGAATGAGCTTCAGATTCGTTCCGCGTGCTTTATCGGAAAAAAGGCGGACGAACTTTTTAAAGAAAAAATTTAAAAAATAAACATTACTTCTAAAGCAGCAACGCTTATTTTAATTTCATTGGATTTTTTTAATAATGATGTATCAATCATGTTTATCGATTATGTGTTTACTTATGTAAATTTGTTTTCTGTCATTCTTTTTTTTTTTTTTTTTATTATTACATTATCTATTTACATTTTTATTTTGTTATTTATTGTAGATTTTAAAAGTTAATCTTATGATTCTGATGACGACATCAGTTAATATTTTAAAAAATAAACACATATTTTTAAAAATAATAGATTAAAAATGGGTACGACAGTACAAGAAACAGCAAATGTTTTAATTAGAGAAATTATTTTATTTAAGGCTAATTATTTAAAATCTCTAACCTTCACTTAGATAATTTTTCTTAATAAAAGTGATCAAAACCAAAAAGGGTTTGTGAAACCGGGCGGACATTCATTCTTATTTACTCATCATCATCATCATCATTATTGCTGTAAAAGTCCCATGGTGGACCAACGCCTTCTCTCCTACTGGTAGATTTCGAGTCAGAGATGTTCTTCTTTTTTACGGGATAGGTTTGCCAGACCATAGCTCAATGCTCTACAGTTATATTATACCTGGGGCCTGAATGGCCAAATGTCCAACGCAACTTTCCGGTTCGTATCCTGGCGGTAGCATGGATGTTTGTAATGGTTTGGAATCCCCTTTAGTTGTAAGTCCCGGTCCCATATGATATAATGTTCCAGCTGTATGTCCCGATCCCATATGTGTAAGTGCGTCACGCAACCCAGTCCGACTTCTCTCGCACACATCATTCCCAAACCGTAAAGGGCAACTGTGATCTAATCAAAGTGACATGGTATGGTGTAGTAGTAGTAGTAATCATATTAGACCGGCACCTACGGTTTAAAGGTGATTCCAAACCATTACAAACATCGATAGCAATGCCACGAATCGAAACCGATAATAGAATCGTTAAAGGACGTCCGTTAGCTTTTTCTCTCTAGCGCGCATGCTCATAGGAAATCCTATGAGCATGCGCGCGCTAAGAAAAAGCTAACGGACGTCCTACGGTAACTAACGTACGGTATGCAAAAAAATTTCTTATTATCTGGCACCGAACGCCAGAACTTATCTACTAATGTGGATATAAAATTTCTTCTATCTATCATTTTATTCCATTCATTTAAATTACTTATGAAATTATATAAATATCTATCTTTGAATATCAAAATTCTCAAGCTTTTTAAAAACAGAACTTACTGTTTTAAAATTTTTTTTATATTATGAATACTAAAGATTTAAAGAAAAAAATTAAAGATCTATTTTCAATTTAATTCGTAATTACAATTCCTTTTCTTTAAATTATACAAAATATATGTGTTTTTCAAGACTATAATAACAAGAAACTTAATATATTACTAACAAAAATCTAAAAATAACTAAATAAAACTTAGTAGCATCTTTGAATTAAATAAAGGAGCATTGTTACTTTTAGGTCTCAAAGAAAAAACATTTCATGGATTGCTCTCTTTCAATGGCAATTCAAAAGCATTCCATCTGCCATAATCTTCTGTGTTTTTGAATAAGATGCCATTAAGAATTTCTTCAGATGTCAAAAAGAAAAGCTTATAATGAAATCTCTGAAATGATACAGAAAAAGGATTCCTTTCATAAAACAAAATTAAGGTCATATTTAACCACTAAAAGAACTTCCATTCGACTCATATAAATTTAGAGAATGAAAAGAACATTTTTTTTTTTTTTTAAAAGAAAAATATTTTCCCCGAATTTTTTCGAAACGAATAAATGGCTACCTTTAACCGCTACATGCAAAATGGTTCTTGAGTAGGGTATTAAAAGGAAAAAAATAACTCTCAAATCATTTACATTCAAAATGAGTTCAAACTCTATGGAACCCCAAAGTGTCACACAATAAGAAAAAAATGGCGGAGTAAAAATGACAAAAACGAGATAAAAATCTTAAGTATTTTTGAGGCGACAAAGAATTTTCCTTCCATTACTTTAAGTTGCCAGTCTTCCTCCTGCAACCGAAACGACTGCTTGCTTATGATACATATCTTTTTTTTTTTTGGAAGATACTGAAACGTGTGGCTTTTGATGTTTAAAAACATTTTCCTTTGCTTTTATTCTTTTTTACAAAGGCGAATTGTTGATGATCTCGCATGCCTTGAAAAGGTAAAAGGCTCTTCCGCTGCTCTGTTCCATGATCGTGGAAATTTTCCGTGGTATTTTGTGTAGGAAAGCTGGATTAGAAAGAGTTTGAAATGTTCCACGTACATTAGAGCAAATGGCGGACAAAGTTTTTAAAAAAAAAAAACTAAATCTCACTTAAAGCAGCAAAGCTTATTTTAATTTCATTGGATTTTTTTAATAATGCTTCATCAATCATGTTCATCGATTATGTGTTTACATATTATTTAAATTTGTTTTCGGCCATACTGTTTTTTTTTTGATTATCACGTTATTTATTTCAATTTTTATTTTGTTATTTCTTGCAGATTTTAAAGATAATCCTATTTTTTTGTTTAATTTAATATAGCATAAGTACGTTATTCTTTACAATGTATAAATTTTTCTAAAAAAGTTTTAATTTAATTACAGTAATTAATTTGAAAATATAATATCGAAATTATCGCAGCATAGAACAAAAAAGTTGTTTATTAGAAAACCAGCTATTTTTTAAATATCGCCCCCCTCCCTAAAAAACCTAAATTTTAAATATTAATAAGGAAACATTTTTTTTTTGTTATTTAATAAAAGTGCTGATTATATTCATTCATAAAAACAAAACCCCAAAGTGTCACACAATATAAAAAAATAAAATTGCGGATTAGCAAAAAGGGAGATAAAATCTTAAGTATTTTTGAGCCGACAAAGAATTTTCCTTCCATTACTTTAAGTTGCCAGTCTTCTCTGCTGCAACCGAAACGACTGCTTGCTTATGATACATATATTTTTTTTTTTGCTTGGAAGATACTGAAACGTGTGGCTTTTGATGTTTTAAAACAATTTTCTTGCTTTATTCTTTTTACAAAGGGGCGAATTGTTGATGATCTCGCACCTGCCTTGAAAAGGTAAAAGGCTCTTCCGCTGTGCTGTTCCATGATCGTACTTTGCGCTTTGTGCAGTAAAGCTGGATTAGAATGAGTTTGAAATTTGTTCCACGTGATTTAGTACAAAAATGGCGGACAAAGTTTTTAAAGAAAATGTAAAAATAAATCTTATTTCTAAAGCAGCAGCGCTTTTTTTAATTTCATTAGATTTTTTTAATGATGCTTCATCAATCATGTTTATCGACTATCTGTTTATATATGATGTAAATTTGTTTTCGCACATTTTTTTATCATCACATTATTTATTTCTCTTTTCTATTTTGTTTCTTGTGGATTTTAAAAGCTTATCTTATGATCCTTTTTTTTTTCCGTTTTTTTTTTTTTTTTAATATAGCATAAGTTAAATCATTTTGGGAAGAGGGATGAATAATTCGCTCCGAAAAATAGCTTTTCCACTATTTAATTTTTTAAAAAAACATTCCAATTTAAATAACAATAATCTTCCTAATTAGGATATATAATTTCAAAATTAACAGCAAAAGAGAATGATAAACTGTTTATTCGGAAACTATATTTTTTCATTTTTTAATATAAAAAAAATCAAGTTCTAACTGTAAATAAGGAAACATTTTTCTCTTAATATTTAATGAAATGTAGATGATATTCACACATAATTGCAAACATGAATAATTAATCAACAGATATAACTAATCCCAGCGCAAAGTTTCGAATGTACATTTCCAAATTATTAATTAAGTTACAAAATAAGAGGAAAATAAATACGTTTAATTAATTTATTTTGTAAGATATTCATTATAATTTGCCAGTCTTCTCTGCTGCAACCGAAACGACTGCTTGCTTATGATGCATATCTTTTTTTTACTTGGAAGATACTAAAACGTGTGGCTTTTTGATGTTTTGAAACAATTTCCTTGCTTCTATTCTTTTACAAAGTCGAATTGTTGATGATCTCACTTGCCTGGAAAAGGTAAAAGGCTCTTCCGCTGTGCTCTTCCATGATCGTGGAAATTTTCAGCGGCACTTTGGCAGGAAAGATGGATTAGAATGAGTTTGAAATTCGTTCCACGTGCTTTAGTACAAAATGGCGGACAAATTTTTTAAAATAATGTATAAAAACTAAATCTTGTTTCTAAAGCAGCAACGCTTATTTTAATTTCATTGAATTTTTATAAAATCGTTTCATTAATCGTATTTATCGATTATGTGTTTATACATTATGCCAATTTGTTTTTACTCATTCTTTTCAATTTCTTCTATTAGCTCACACTTTCCTTTTATATATCTTGTTCCACTTTTCAGTCGTTAATAAAAACTTTTTATTCATCCACTCAAGTTCAAATACATTTTTGAACTTGTAGTGGATGACACTGGATGCTAATACAGTTTTTTCAAATATTGGTTCAGTAATTAACTTTAATTAATTAATTTCAGTTTTTTAGATATAAGTTGCATATATCTACCAATAGATGGCGCCATATAGACTTAAAAAATGAAAGAAAATTATTTATAAAGGATTTCTGCCACATAGTGAAAAAAAGGAGGAACTGACTTACAATTTTTTTTTTTTTTTATATTACTTGTTTTTCTAATCATATTATTTATTAGGATTTTATTATGTTTTTTTGCAGATTTTAAAAGATTATCTTATGATCCTATTTTTTAGTTTAATTTAAGATAGCATAATGTAGCGGTAATTATAAGCAGGATGAATAATTTGTTTTGAAAATAGCGTTTCCACAGTATAAATTTTTTTAAAATCATTCTAATTTAAATAACAGTAATCTTTATAATTAGAATATATAGTATCGATATTAACAGCAGCAGAGAATGATCAACTGTTTATTCGAAAATAGGTTTTCTCATTTTTAATATATAAAAAAAAATCTCCGTTCTAACTATAAAATAGGAAAAAAAAAAATTTTTCTTATTATTTAATGAAATGTAAACTATATTCACACTTAATTGTAAACATAAACAATTACTCACAAGATAAAACAAATCGCAGTGCAATGTTTCAAATGTATATCGCCAAATTTTTATTTTTGTAACTCAAAAAATAAGACGAAAAATAAATACGTTTAAATATTTTATTCTGTAAAATATTCAATATAATATTATTTCAAACTTTAAATAATTTTAATGTATGTATCAAACTAAAAATAATAATTAAAAAAGATTTATTCTCGATTTAATTTAATTACGTTTCCATTTTTAAAAAAAAATTGATGCAAGTACATTAAGTATATGTATTTCTCAAGACTACTTTAAGACACGTTTAGTGATTTACTAACAAAATTTTAAAAAAGAAATAAAATACAGTAGTGTCTTTGCATAAAATAAAGAACGTTGCTATTTTTAGATTTCAAAGAAAAAATTGTTTTACGGATTGCTTCTTTCCATCGCAATTTGAAAGCATTCTATCTGCCATCATCTTCTTTGTTTTTGAATAAAATGTCATTAAGAATTTCTTCAGATGTCAAAAGAAAACCTTATAATGAAATCTCAAAAATCAATAGAAAAGACGATTCCTTTCAAAAATGCATTTAAGGACATATTTAACCACTAAAAGAACTTATACAAATTTAGCAATTAAAAGAACTTTTTAAAAACAAAAGAAAAAGAATATTTTCCGAAATTTTTGAATGTATAAATGGCTAGCTTTAAGAGCTGCATGAAAATGGTTCTTGAGTAGGGTGTTAAAATGGATCAAAAAAAATCCCTAACTCTCAAATCATTTACATTCAAAATGAGTTCAAAGTCTATGGAACCCCAAGTGTCAAACAATGTAAAAAAAAAAATGGCGTAGTAAAAATAGCAAAAGTGAGATAAAATCTTAAGTATTTTTGAGCGACAAAGAATTTTGCTTCCATTACTTTAAGTTGCCAGTCTTCTCTCCTGTAACCAAAACGACTGCTTGCTTATGATACATGTCTTTTTTTTTTTTTAATCGAAAGATACTGAAACGTGTGGCTTTTGATGTTTTAAACAACCTTTTCCTTGCTTTTATTCCTTTACAAAGGCACATTGTTGATGATCTCGCGCTTGCCTTGAAAAAACGTAAATGGCTCTTCCACTTCGCTGTTTCATGATCGTGGAAATTTTCCGCGGTACTTTGTGCAGGAAAGCTGGATTAGAATGAGTTTGAAATTCGTTCCCCGTGCTTTAGTGGAAAATGGCGAACCAAGTTTTGAAGAAAAATGTAACAAATAAATCTTATTTCTAAAGCAGCAACGCTTATTTCAATTTCACTGAATTTTTTAAATAATACTTCATCAATCATATTTATCGATCATGTGTTTTCATATTATGCAAATTTGTTTTCTTGTCATTCTTTTTTTTTTTAATCATATTTTTATTTTGCTTTTTATTCTGTTTTGTTGTAGATTTTAAAAAGCTTATCTTATGATCAAATTTTTAAAAATTTTAATTAAATATAGCGTAAGGAAAGATATTTTGGGAAGAGAGGATGAATAATTTGTTTTGAAAATAGCTTTCACACTGCACAAAATTTTTAATGAGAATATATATTATCGAAATTAACAGCAGCAGAGAATGATAAACTGTTTATTCGGAAACAAGATTTTTTTTTCCTTTTAATATAAAAATGTCCAAGTTCTACGGATAAACATGGAACCATTTTTTTCTAAATATTTCATAAAATGTAGAATTTTCACACATAATTGCTAACATGAATAATTAATCAGCAGATAAAACTAATCGCTCAAAATTTCGAATTTATATTTCCACATTAATTGAGTTACAGAAATAAAAGGAAAAATAAATATGTTTAAGTAATTTATTTTGTAAAATATTCATTATAATATTATTTCAAATTTTAAATAATTTTAATTTATGTATAAAAGTATAAAAAATAATTAAAGATTTATTCTCGATTTATTTCTTAATTACGGAATCTTTTTTTAAAAAAAAATATGACGAGTACATAAAAGTATGTGTATTTCTCAAGACTACAGTAACACAAATTTAATGTATTACTAATAGAAATCTGAAAAATAAAAGAAATAAAACATAGTAGCATCTTTGCACAAAATAAAGGAACGTTACTATTTTTAGATGAAAAATAAGTATTTCATGGATTGCTCCTTTCAATGGCAATTCGACAGCATTCTATCTACCATTTTCTTCTTTTTTTTTTTGAAGAAAATGTCATTAAGAATTTCTTCAGATGTCAAAAAAAACCTTTTAATGAAATCTCAGAAATACTCTAGAAAAGAGGATTCCTTTCATAAAATGCATTTAAGGATTTCATTTTTTATTTAACCGTTGAAAGAACATATACAAATTTAGCGAATGAAAAGAGTTTAAAAAAAAAATATTTTTCCCAATTTTTGAATGAATAAATGGATACCTTTAAGCGCTACATGCAAAATGGTTCTTGAGTAGGGTATTAAAAGGAAGAAAAAAAAAATCCCAAACTCTCAAATCACTTACATTTAAAATGAGTTCAAACTCTTTGGAACCCCAAAGTGTCACACAATATATATATATATATATATATATATATATATATATATATATATATATATATATATATATATATATATATATATATATATATATATATATATATAAAGAAAATGGCGGAGTAGCAAAAGCGAGATAAAATCTTAAGTAATTGTGAGCCGACAAAGAATTTTCCTTCCATTACTTTGTTGCCAGTCTTTTCTGTTGCAACCGAAGCTACTGCTTGCTTATGATACATATTTTTTTTTACTTGCAAGATACTGAAACGTGTGGATTTTGATGTTTCAAAACATTTTACTTGCTTTTTTATTCTTTTACAAAGGCGAATTGTTGATGATCTCATTTGCCTTGAAAAGGTAAAAGGCTCTTCAGTTGTGCTGTTCCGCTGGTCCACGTGCTTTAGTGGAAAATGGCGGACAAAGTATTTAACGAAAAATGTAAAAAATAAATCTTACTTCTAAAGCAGCAAACGCTTAATTATAATTTCATTGGTTTTTTAATAATGCTTCATCAATCAGTTTTGGATTATGTGTTTACATATTATGTAAATTTGTTTCATGTCATTCTTTTTTATTATTCATTATTTATTTCTTTTTTTTTTCTTTTTTTTTCCTGTAGAAATTAAAAGCTTATCTTATGATAATTTTTTTTTAGTTTAATTTTATATAGCATATAGTAAGTACACTATTTTGGGAAGAGTGATGAATTATTATTGTTTTGAAAAAAAGTTTACACTGTATAAATGTTTCTAAAAAGTTTTAATTTAATTACTTTAATTAATTAGAAAATATAATATCGGAATTGACCCGCAGTGTAGAATAAAAAAGTGTTTATTCTAAAACTGGCATTTTTCTTTCAATATCCAAAAATACCAAATTCTAACTATAAATTAGGAAACATTTTTTATTATTACTTAAGAAAACTTTTGAACATTTTCATGCATAATTTCAAACATGCATATTTAAATTCTCAAACATTTGCACAGATATTTTTTTTATAAAATTGATCAAAACAAAAAATGACTATTTTTTCTGAAACCGCGTGAACATTGCGTCTTATCAGTTAGTTTGGATTTAAAATTTATTCTATGCTATATAATTAGTATCATTTTATTCTATACTTATATAATTATATAAATATATGTCTACAAATTTCAAAATTCTCAAACTTTTTATAAAGAGATATACACTTTATATCTACTTGTAAATACACTTTAGTTTTTAAATAATAAAAATTTGTATACATATTTATTATAAAGTATTAATAAAATATTTATTCTCAATTCAATTCTTAATTATATTTCCCTTTTTTCCAAACATTATGTGAAGTACACACAATATAAATATTTTTCTCGACTACTATAAGACAAATTTAATGTATTACTAACAAAATCTAAAAATAAAAAAAAAACAAACAAAAGTAGTATATTTGCACAAAATAAAAGAAAGTTTCTATTTTTAGATTTAAAAGAAACATTTCATGGATTGCTCCTTTAAATAGCAATTCTGAAAAGCATTCTATCTGCCATCATCTTCTTTGTTTTTGAATAAAATGTCATTAAGAATTTCTTCAGATGTCAAAAGAAAACCTTATAATGAAATCTCAGAAATCCAATAGAAAAGAGGATTCCTTTCACAAAATGCATTTAAGGACATATTTAACCACTAAAAGAACTTATACAAATTTAGCGAATGAAAAGAACTTTTAAAAAAAAAGGAAAAAGAATATTTTCCGCGAATTTTTTCAAAGAATAAATGGCTACTTTTAAGCGCTACATGCAAAAATGGTTCTTGAGTAGGGTATTAAAATGGGTAAAAAATCCCTAACTCTTAAATTATTTAGATTCAAATGAGTTCAAACTCTATGGAACCCAAAGTATCGCACAATATAAAAAAAAAATGGCGGAGCAGCAAAAGCGATATAAAAACTTAAGTATTTTGAGGCGACAAAGAATTTTGAGACAAGAAATTTTTCTCCAAAAAAAAAAAAAAAGAAGAAGAAAAGAATATTTTTTTTTTTTTTTTCGAACGAATATGGCCTACCTTTTAGGCTCTACATGCAGAATGGTTCTTGAGTAGGGTATTAAAAGGAAATAACGCTGCAAAAAAAAATCCCTAACTCTCAAATCATTTACATTTAAAAAATGAGTTCAAACTCTATGGAACCCCAAAGTGTCACACAACATAAAAAAAAATGGCGGAGTAGCAAAAAAAGCGAGATAAAAATATTAAGTATTTTGAGCCGACAAAGAATTTTCTTCCATTACTTTAAGTTGCCAGTCTTCTCTCCTGCAACCAAAACGACTGCTTGCTTATGATATCTTTTTTTTTTTTTAACTTGGAAGATACTAAAACGTGTGGCTTTTGATGTTTTAAAACATTTTAAAAAAAAATTGCTTTTTATTCTTTATAAAGGAGAATTGTTGATGATCTCGCACTTGCCTTGAAAAGGTAAAAGGCTCTTCCGCTAAAAAATGCGTTCCAATATCTGTTCCATGATCATGGAAATTTTCCATGATTGCTACATTTAGAAGAATGAAATTCGTTCCATGTGCTTAGTGAAAAATGGACAAAGTTTTTAAAAATGTAAAAACTAAATCTTTTTACTTTTGAAAAATATAAAAAATTATTTTAATTTCATTGGTTTTTTTTAAAAATAATGCTTCATCAATCATGTTTATCGGTTACGTGTTTACATATTATGTAAATTTGTTTTCAGCCATACTGTTTTTGATTATCGTTATTTATTTCAATTTTTTATTTTGTTTTCTTGTAGATTTTAAAAGCTTATCTTACGGTCATATTTTTTTAATATAATTTGATATTGCATAAGTACATCATTTCGAAGAGGGATGAATAATATTGTTTAAATATAGCTTTTCTACTGTATAAATGTTTTAAAAATATTTCTAATTTAATAATAATAATCAATTAGAAAGTATTATATTGAAATTAACTGCAGCACGGAGCAGAAAGTTGCTTATTCCTAAACCGGCAATTTTTCAAATATTAAAAAAAAAAAAAAAAAAAAAAAAAAATCTGACATTTAATTTGGAAGCATTTTTCATTATTATTAAATGAAAATGTTAATTTTATTCTTCCATAATTACAAACACACATAAACATATTTAATCTTATTGTCTCAAACCTTTTTACATCATTTTTCTTTAAAAATTGAACAATGCCAAAAATGTTTTTTTTTTTTTTTAAATTTATTTCTGAAACCGGGTGAGTATTGAATCTTATCTGCTGAGAGAGGCTATAAAATTTCTTCTATGCTACATAATTAGTTTCATTTTTATTCTATACTTAATGTAACTATATAAGTGTCTTCATATTTCAAAAATTTTCAAGCTCTTTTAAAAGAATAATACACATTTAAATTTTAAATAATTTAAATGTATTAATACTAAAGGTATAAAAAAATTAGAGATTTATTCTTAATTACGATTCCCTTTTTTTTACAAAAATTGTGTAAAGAACATAAATATAAATATTTTTCACGTCTACAATACAATAACACAAATTTAATGTATTATTTAAAAACTAAAAAAAAAAATAAAACAATATTCTATTTATAATATTATATTCACTTAAATTACTTATGAAATTAAATAAATATATTTCTTCGAATTTTAAATTTATTAAGCTCTTATATAAAGAGAGTAGACTTAAATTTTTAAATAATTTTAATGTATGTATACTAGTGGTATAAAATTTGTACTAAAGGTATTTATTTATATTTTTTCTCAATTTAATGCTTAATTACAATCAACTTTTAAAAAAATTATTTCTGGTACACTAAATATTTGTTTATCTCAAGACTTAAATAAATGTACCTTCGCACAAAAATCTTGTGCAAATTTAATATATTTCTAACAAAAATCTAACAAGATAAAAGAAATGAAACAGAGTAGCAAATTTGCTCAAAAGTAAAGAACGTTGCTATTTTTTTAGATTTCAAAGAAAAATGAATTCATGGATTAAACTTTTCAATAGCAATTCGAAAGCATTCTATCTTCCATCATCTTCTTCGTTTTTGAATAAAATGTCATTAAGAATTTCTTCAGATGCAGAAAGAAAACCTTATAATGAAATCTCAGAAATCCTTTGAAAAGAGGATTCCTTTCATAAAAATACATTCAGGACATATTTAACCGCTGAACTCCCATTTGACTCATATAAATTTAGCGAATGAAAGAAAATTTTTTTTTAAAAAAAGAAAAGAATATTTTTCCCCGATTTGTTTCCAACGAATAAATGGCTACCTTTAAGCGCTACATGCAAAATGCTTCTTGAGTAGGGTATAAAGAAAAAAATTCCCCTAACTCTCCAAATCATTTACATTCAAAATTAGTTCAAACTCAATGGAACCCCAAAAGTGTCACACTATATAAAAAAGAAAATGGTGGAGTAACAAAAAGCGAGATAAAATCTTAAGTATTTTTGAGCCGACAAAAGAATTTTCCTTCCATTACTTTAAGTTGGCAGTCTTCTCTGCTGCTACCGAAACGACCGCTTGCTTATGATACATATCTTTTTTTTTTTTTTAATTTGGAAGATACTGAAACGGGCGGCTTTTGATGTTTTAAAACATTTTCCTTTGCTTTTATTCTTTTACCAAGGCGAATTGTTTATGATTTCGTATTTGCCTTGAAAAGGTAAAAAGGCTCTTCCGCTGTGCTGTTCCGTGATCGTGGAAATTTTCAGTGCTGGTTTGAGCAGGAAAGCTGGATTAGAATAAGTTTGAAATACTTTCCACTTGCTTTAGTGAAAAATGGAGGACAAAGTTTTTAAAGAAAAATGTAAAAAATTAATCTTACCCCTAAAGCAGCAACGCTCATTCTAATTTCATTAGATTCTTTTAATGATGCTGCATCAATCATGTTTATTGATTATGTGTTTATACATTATGTAAATTTGATTTCTGTCATTCGTTTTTTTTATTATCGTATTATTTATTTTCGCTTTTAATTTTGTTTTCTTTCAGATTTTAAAAGCTTACCTTATGATCCTTTTTTAGTTTAAATTAATATTGCATAAGGTACGTCATTTTGGGAATAGGGATAAAATATTTTGTCTAAAAACAGGCTTTATCGTATATTTTTTTTTAAAAACATTCTAATATGTATAATAGTAATCTTTCTAATTAGAATATATAGTTTCAAAATTAACACCAGCAGAAGGATAAACTGTTTATGCAGAAAACAAACATTTTTGATTTCTCAATATCAAAAAAAAATCAAGTTCTAACTGTAAATTATGAAACAATTTTTTTAATATTTATTAAAATGTTAATTATATTAATACATAATTGCAAAACATGAATAATTAATCCCCAGGTACAATAATCGGACCAGTGCGACCAAAAGTGCATGTATAAAAAGAGCTTAATAATTTTAAAATTCAAAGATGTATATTATATAATTTTAAGTAATTTAAATGAATATAGTAAAATTATAGAGCATATAAGAAATTTTATATACAGTAGTAACTAATCTCTAACTCTGGGTGCCACAAGTTTCAGGTTCGAGTGCCAGCCATGGATATTTGCAGTAGTTTCGAAATCCATTTTAAAACCATAGGGTCTAATATGATCTTAAGACCGTTGGGCGTAGGAATGGTCACAATTTCCCATAAAAAGAAGAACATATCCTGTCTCGAAATCTGCCGTAAGTAGATCGCCTTGACCCTCCATGGGGCTATTGTGTGCCAGTGATGACGAGGATGATGAATGCTATAATAAATTAAATTAAAAAATAGTATGATACGAAAAGCTTTTAAAATATGCAAAAAACAAAAATAAAATTAATAAAAAATGTGATTAAAAAAAAGAATGACAGGAAACAAATTTCCATAATATGTAAACACTTAAACAATAAATAAGATTAATGAATCATTATAAAAAAAAATGAGTGAGATTAAAATAATTTGCGTTGTTTCATAGAAGTAAAATTTAATTTTTATATATTATTTTAAGCCTTTGTCCGCCATTTTGCTCTAAAGCATGGAACGAATTTCAAACTCGTTCTAATCCAGCTTTCTACAAAGTACCACGGAAAATTTCAACGATCATGGAACAGCACAGCGGAAGAGCCTTTTACCTTTTCAAGGCAAGTGCGCGATCATCAACAATTCGCCTTTGTAGAAGAATAAAAGCACGAAAAATATTTTAAAACACCAAAAGCCACACGTTTTAGTATCTTAAAAGTAAAAAAAAAAAAAGATTTGTATCATAAGCAGGCAGACATTTCAGCTGCAGGATGAAGACTGGCAACTTAAAGTAATGGAAGGAATATTCTTTGTCGGCTCAAAAATACTTTAAGATTTTATCGCGCTTTTTCATTTTTACTCCGTCATTTTTTATATTGTGTGACACTTTGGGTTCCATAGAGTTTGAACTCATTTTGAATGTAAATGATTTGAGAGTTAGGGATTTTTCCTCATTTTAATACCTAGTCAAGGAACCATTTTGCATGTAGCGCTTAAAGGTAGCCATTTATTCTTTAAAACATTTGGGGAAATATTATTTTTTTCTTTTTTTTAAAAAATTCTTTTCATTCGCTAAATTTATATGAGTCGAATAGAAGTTATTTTAGCGGTTAAATATGTCCTTAAATGTATTTTATGAAAGGAATCCTCTTTTTCCAGTGGATTTCTGAGATTTCATTATAACGTTTTCTTTTGACATCTGAAGAAATTCTTAATGACATTTTATTCAAAAACAAAGAAGATGATGGCAAGATAGAATGCTTTCGAAATGACATTGAAAAGAGCAATCGATGAATTTATTTTTTTTTGAAATCTAAAAATAGCAAAAGTTCTTTATTGTATGCGAAGATGCTGCTGTGTTTCATTTTTATTATTATGTTTTTAGATTTTTGTTAGCAATATTTTATATTTGTCTTATTGTAATCCCTGAAAAGCATATTTATATTTCGTGCATTGACATCATTTTTTGAAAAAAGGAATCGTAATTTGAATTAAATTGAGAATAAATCCTTATTTTTATATCTTAAGTGTTCCATATTAAAATTATTTAAAACTTAAATCATATTCTCCTTTTAAAAGAGCTTCAGAATTTTGAAATTTGAAGATAAATGTTTATATAATTACATAAGTATAGAATAAAATTAAAGTAACCATATAGCATAGAAGAAATTTTATATTTATTCTAGCAGAGGAGACGTAATGCTCATCCGGTTTCAGAAAAAAAAAATTGTTTTTGAACAAATTTTTTAAGAAAAATATCTATGTAAAAGTTTTAGATTTTAAATAGTAGCATGTATATTTGTAATTATGTATGTATTATGTTATAATCAACATTTTTATTAAATAATAATAAAATAATGTGTCCTAATTAATAGTCATAAGTTTGTTCTTGTATTTGGATACTGAAAAAAAAAAAGGTTTTCGAATAAACAACTTTTTGTTCTATGCTGCTGTTAATATTGATATTATATTTTCTAATTAATTACTGTAGTTAAATTAAAACTTTTGTTGAGAAAATTTATACAGTGTAAATCTATTTTCTAAACAAAAAAGTTATGCATCCCATACCATAATAGTTTACCATAATAGTTACCATAATAGTACCATAATACCCAGTTTACCATAATAGTTACCATAATAGTACCATAATAGTTTACTTAAGCTACATTAAATTAAACTAAAAAACTATGATAACCTTTTTAAATATCCAAGAAATAACAAAATAAAAAATTGAAATAAATGTGATGATTAAAAAAAGAATGACAGAAAATAAATTTGCATAAAATGTAAACACATAATCGATAAACATGATTGATGAAGCGTTATTAAAAAAATCCAATGAAATAAAATAAACGTTGCTGCTTTAGAAGAAAAATTTAATTTTTTCATATTTATTTTTTAAAAAACTTTGTCCGCCATTTTCCACTAAAGCACGTGGAACGAATTTCAAAACTCATTCTAATCCAACTGTCCTCCACAAAAGCAATACGTAACT
>BPLR01015998.1:0-52539 GCA_021605095.1 Caerostris extrusa | reverse complement strand
GCTATACTTACAACACGCTTTCAATTTTCTAATCCTTTTAAGAAATTTAGATCATCATTATTCATTTAATGTTTACTGCATGTTTTTGCATTTGTTAATTTTTCCATTGAAATGAATTAGTTTTCATTGCGTAGCCAAATTATCAATACCATTAACATGTTTTTCTTCAGAGAATGGCGTAATTTGTGGAAAAGGCACTGAAGAAGTGTGTCATATAATGGAAAAATGATAATGTGAAAAATAATTACTTGCATAAGTTGGAAGGCGTCCGTTGTTGGCATTTCTTATAACAAATAATAATAATGTAGATAACCAAAAAGAGTGTACCTTGAATTTTTAATATTTATTTAACTAATATAACTATTTCTTAAACTCTTAAAATAAATTTCTTAAACTAAAGATAATATTCATACAAGATGATTTGTACTTGGAAATAGATACCCTTCTATCATTAAAAATCATTTGAATTTATTAGTAAAAAGTACAACCTAAGCTTTAATTTTCTACTCAATATTAACACTTTTTTTTTTCTACTCAATCAAGAAGTATATTTTTCAAACCATGTGTGTATTATTTTACAAATAGGTTAGCTTTTTAAGTATAAAAATGATATTAATTTCCATAAAGTATCAATTAATATAATTTAGGAGGCGTAGATACAATATTTTCAAAAGCAGAAATAACATGCAAAGTGTATCTGTTGTTTGAGAATTCAACATATACTCAAAAATTCAAAATTTTTTCAATTTACCTTGATTTTCGCTTAAAATTGGAAGCTTAAAATTACGCAGATGGAAGAATTAAATCTAACACCCAGAAAAGAAATTGGCTTAGAAGAATAAAAAATTTATGCAAAGCATTGTCTAGGTAACATATTTATTTGATTAAAAAAGTTGTATCTAAAGGCCACAGATTGAGAGAGCTCAGGGCATAAGAGCCATTTCAAATGTCAAATGATGGCATCGATAGGCGGTTTCCACGATTTTAAATGGCAAGATGCAAACGCGCATGCGTTTTTTGACGTACAGGTGCCAGCGTGTCATTTGTGGAATAGAGTTCCATTTTCTGCTACGCTACACTTCATCAGTCAAGCAGTAATGTTCCATGCTAGTGTTCCTGCTATGAGAAGGCGGGTTTTCTTTTCGTACTATTACAGAAAAGCTGTGGCAGGGATGTATCTACTGTGCATGATTGGCAGCGGCAGTGGTCAAGGAGAAGTAAAAGAAGGAAGGAGATTTAGGACCGGTTTGCACACGAGCCATTACTAAAAGGGACGACAGCCATATTCGTACGTAGTTACGTATGAAGTACGATGCTCTGCAGAACATGCTACTTCATCTGCAGCAGAAATTCTGAGCTTTTGTTGGCACAAGAGTAACACAGAGAATGATAATAAATCGA
This sequence comes from Caerostris extrusa, assembly GCA_021605095.1. Taxonomy (NCBI): domain Eukaryota; kingdom Metazoa; phylum Arthropoda; class Arachnida; order Araneae; family Araneidae; genus Caerostris; species Caerostris extrusa. Next base: position 51,138 of record BPLR01015998.1, on the reverse strand, counting down.
CTACTTGAAGTAAAGCTCGAAGCCAAACGCCCTGTAGCGTTCATGCCACCAACTCTAAATTATCGTAGTCTTCAATTTCAGTGGTCTAAAGTTGGAGAGCTCATTGGAGGATGGGGTAAAGATCTATTGCTCTCAGATAAAAACAAGTTTCTGTTTTGGTTCAAATGATCACACATGTTGGTTCTTCACATGTTTGATTAGAAACCATGAAGAAGAATTAGAACCATGAATGAATTACCAAGGAATTAGAACCATGTGAACTATTGAAGGAATCCATGTGAACGGTTCGCCAATCTGGCTGCGTCGTGAACACACTGTATCTAAAGTAGTCTGGGGATAAATTTCTTTTGACAGCAGGGAGTACTCTCCTTATCCCATCTACTATGACAACAAATTTGCATATATTGAATTGATTCAGATGCCCTTTTTAATCATTGTTCCAGGGATGTTTTCGAAAGGATAACGCTAACCTTCATAACTCTGCTGTCACCCAACATGTTGTATAGAGTATCGACAAGTTGTCTTGGCCAGATCTTTCTCTCATCGTGCACAAAAGGAACGTTATTGGAGCACAAATCCAGCTTCGTCTCTAACCCTGACGAACAACTGTTAATTTGATTGACCAAAGGGAAATAGGTAGGGAACCCACAAAAAGGACATTTGTCACCGACACAATACATATGCGCTTGTAGGTTGTATTCAAAATCGTGGAGACTATACAGTTTACTAATTAACCATATTTTCCCATTTTAAATAGCTCTTCTCATATTTATTTTACCCTGTGACTTTTACATTTTTAATCAAATAAATTGCTTTATCTATACAAATTTCTAAATCTAAACTTTTTTTGCGGTTGTTTTTACCAAACCGTGAAAAGCCTAGAATTTTTAAGAAATTTTTCTAAAGCTAAATTACGAAGGTTATTAAGATCATCTTAAATACGGATACGATAAACTTGCAAAAAATGTAGTACTTTTGCGTTAGATAGGAGCAAGGGATAAATCGCCAAATATCGCTAAATATAGCCCTTTTTCGTTTCTTAAGATTATGAAAAAAAGTGATTTAAATAAAATGAGATTCTTTTTATAGGAAAATCTATTGTTTTATTTTGAAATTCTTAGAGAAATTTCTTCGGAATTCTTAGATTCCAGAATTATAACTATTATTGTTGGCATCTACAGGTTTACTATACATCGATTTGATTGAAAAATATTCTGAATGTTTTACTTTCTTAACAACATTTTTTTTTGCCCTCATGATTTGTATTCAAACGTAAAATTTTTTTCCCCCATTTTGGTTTATGTACGAGTTTTGAACTTGCATAAATCTTTGAAGAAAAAAAATATAGTCTTAACATATGCACGGATCGACTTATATTCGGAAATATGCAGCATTTCTAAATCCAAGAACAGTTCTAAATTTTAAGAAAACTTTAGACATTATTTAAGTTCTTAATCAAATTACATTATCATATACTTTCTTTCTTTTCCTGATTTCTGAAAAGTGTGTTTAATTCTAGAGAGAAGAACTTTCTATTTACCGCCTTCGTAATTACTGTGATGCCAAAAGTGAGTATAATATAGAACATTCTCATTGGCGCATCCTGCATAATTTTTACATTTGTCGAATTACTAGAAAATATATTCGCTGCCAGTAATTCGGCAGTGAACTTCCCGGCATATAAAAAAATTCTCCAGAGTATAATACACGTATTCAGTATTCCCCCTCCTCCTGTATTGCACATTTAAAAACTTTAAAAGCAAAAACAAAGTCAAATTAATAGTCTAAAAACCTCGAATTTCTGTGATAATGATGACGCTTTGTCTCTGATTTTTCATATTTATTATCTATAAAATAAAATATAAATTGCACCAAATACAAGGAATTATCTAGTTCGCTGTTTATTAAAAATTTCAATATCTAAACAATATCTTGACTATCGGTTCTTATGTGATGCAGATCTCAGGCAATCCAATATTTATTTTTAAAAAAAATTTGTGGTATAATTTGTAAGTTTTCCCAGCCTAAAAAAAAAACAATTATTACATCACAAAACATGTATTTAAAATATAAAATTATAATAAATATTGCTGAATCTTATATAAAATTAATTTTAATTATTTGGTTATCACAGTACATCAATAAATCAATGAGGAAACAATATTATTTAATACTGTTTATTGAAATAATATCGTTATTTAGTCATACGATAAATTACTAATTCCTTTATGTAATTTAAATTTCAAAAATTTGCTAAATTTTCTAAATTTACATAAGAATATATCTATAAAAAAAACAATTGTTCATTCTATAGAAAATTTGCTTTTTTATTGTTTGTTAAACTTAAAAACACATACAATTTTTAGAACATGAACACATATCGTAAAAAAAAAAAAAAAGGCTTCAATTTCCAATATATATATATATTAAAAATACATATAACGATGTATGTATCGTTAAATATTTTATTGCAATTATTTGAAAAAGAATATAAATAATTAACCAATACTTCTGTAGTTACCAAGAGCTCAGATAGCTGAATAGTTACAAGTTGAATCTGGATTTCGAACCGAAAAGTCTTATTAATAGATTAAACTATATTGTTAATTCATCACTGTTACCGAGTGGGGTCTTATAAATTAACAGATTAACCCCACACACATAAACACTAAAAATATCATGCAATTTTTTCTTTCTAATGGCGTTTCTTCTGTGTAGAATGAGATGTGTTGAAAAATGTTTATCAAAAAAAAATTTTTTCCCCCCTAGTGCTACTATATAGTTTGAAAAACTTTTCAACGCTCAGAATTATTTTAGAATTTCAGTAATGGTATTTAGCTTCATTAGTGATGAAACAAATAAATTTTTAATTTATTTTTTTTCCATTTAATAATTCTTCTAGAAATTTTTGAGACAGAGCGATTAGTGTCTCTTCATTTGGGAAGTTATCCAGAAATTATTCATTTTGGATGTTCTAAGATTTTTATTCATTGGACAAAAAGGGGCATTATGTTCTCTTTTTTTTTTAATATAGGTTTATAATTTGTAATCAACGAATTTGTCTTTAATCCTTAAAGAGCCATCATTGGATAATATGCGAGAGCAAGCATAAATCAAGTAAAGTGAAGTTAACAGATTATTATTTTAATTTTCTAACTTACTCTCTTTCTCCAATCAATCAAACAATCAGTGAAATTTAGAAATGTGCCTTTCTGTGTTTATTTACTTTTGAATGATTTTTCTTGAGTTAATTTTTAATAATGATTGTCCAAAAGTGTTTTTGTTGCCTAAGAAATAGATCTTCGAAACTATTACCTTTAGTTCATCGAAATAAAAATGCTTTACGAACATATATTATTACAAAAGCAGAAAGAGAGAAAATTGTCAAGCTTTGTACAGTTATTAGCACACAAGTAATTAATTCGGTATAAAAATAGTAGAAAACTATCGTATTAGTGAAGAATTCGACAACATATTTTGTTTGTTTATTCTTATTTAATTCAAAAACTTCCTCTTCGTCTTCAATTGTTGTTTGTTAAAAATTGTTGTTTTATGTAAAAAATAAAGAAACCGAGAGTTTTTTTTTTAATTAAAAAAATTAATTTTCTGATAACTTGTAATTTTCTTATAAACTCTACTGAATTATTGCTAATACTAATTATATTAAATATTCAATCAGTAACATAATTAAATCTTCAATTATAAATTTTCAATTACTCTAGCGTTAGTGTCTTACTAATATTCTTACTCTGCTTGAGAAAGAAATCTTCATTACATGTTTTTAAAATTATAATTGTAAAAGACTTTTATATCCCACTTTATTAAATTAAAACAAAATTTGAATTTTGTAATATTATTATTATAATTTTTAAACATAATGTCACAAGTATAAGATTTACCTGAATAAACGCATTTTCTAATAATTAAAATCATTATTCTCTTTTTACTATTTTGAATAAAGCAGTCATCTTGATGTGCAAAAATAACTAAAATTAAAAATCTCAAGTCATTCAATATATATTATACATTGACTATATAGTCAATATATAGATTATATAGTCAATATAGAGCCATATATATAATATTTATATAATCAATATATATATATATATTCTATATTGGATAGGTAGATATATAATCTTTGTAGTCTATACTGGAACTTCTATAGTGGAACTATGGTTGATGCATTATGGAGCACTAGCCTATTTTTCTATTTTTGTTGATTGCACAAAGTAGATTCATTAATTGGCTTCCATGTTCTCATAACTTGTAAAACCATAATTTTTCCATTGAGGAGATCTAAAGATTTTGGTATACAGACCTCCTTTTTATAGCCTTGTCTTAACAATTTATATCTGGATTTTTATTATTCAGAAAAAAACTGTTATCTGAAAAAAATATGCTGTAAACTTTTACATTGAGGCTAACATGCTATCCGTTGGAAGTTAACGTTTGGGCGGATATCAATAAAATATATGTATATTGACTGTATATAGTCCATATTTAATATGCATTCAAGGATTTGAGATTTTTAATTTTAGTTAGTTTTTGCACATGAAGATGTCTGCTTTTATTCAAAATAGGGAAAAGAGTATAATAATTTTTATTATTAGAAAAATGTATTCAGTCAGGTAAATCTTACACTTGGGAAATTATGTTTAAAAATTGTTATAATATGGCAAAATTTAAAATTTTATTTTAATTTAATAAAGGTGGGATATAAAAGTCTTTTACAGTTACATTTTAAAACATGTAAAAACAACAGTATGAAAGCATAATTGCAGTAAATAAAAATGTTTATAAGGTTATTTCATATCTTGTCTATCATATTTTGTCGATATGTTATGTTTACCCATTTATTATGTGTAAAAAGTATTTATTCTTATGTTCCTTATAATCCTTAAAAGTTTTCATATATCAATTCAGACCTGCCGTGTATTGCAATATAATAATTTTTATTTTAAAAACTTTTAAATGCTTTGCTCGAAAGTCATTTTTATATAAAATAAATTTTATATCACGAATTAAATAGAATACTCACAGAATAATTTGATTTTGTTCTTTATTTAAAATTTAGATGTAGAATTTATAAAACTTCTGTCTTGTGTCAAGTTCAATATTAACTTCAATATCATAATATTTACATCTATTTTATCATAAATAATTTAATAAGTGCATAAATATTTTTTAAAAATTAAATATTATTTCCTAACATAATTTATATTAAGCTTATACCTCTTTGTCTGATCTAATTTTTTTTATTATATTTAAATAGTAATTTTAAAGCAATTTAAAAATTTGCTGGATAGTAAAATAAAAAAAATTCTTATTTTTTTATCATTCTATTCTTCCTTATAATATTTTTATATCATGTCTTTTTTTCTGCATTCATATATGTTTAATGATGAGGATGGCATTTTTATAAAAAAATGGGAAGTATAATTAGTAGGTGTATTAATTCTATAAGATATCTTATCTGCATCATAAGTCATTAACACCTTAATTAATAATATCTCTTTTTTATTTTCCATTTAAATGAAATTTAAATTATTCAAAATTATTTAAATATTTATATTTTAGATTGGAGTTATTGCATAATGTTATTTTCATGATATTAAAAGGATCAAACTTTAAACTTGAATGATTTTTAATTGAATTTTTATAGGTAAATAACTCATTTAAGGAATGTTCAACATCTCCTCTAAAAAAAGCAGAAAATACTGCTAATCACCAATCTTTTGAATTAGAAAACATGCATATTGATGGACCATTTTCTCATGAAGAACTCATAACATCTTTGTACAGATGTAAAACTGTAAGTTATAAAAACTTTTTCTTTATCATAATGAATTTTATGTTTTTGTTTCTGATGACTTTAATGTGAATATTTTTAATATAAAATAAGTGTCTTAAGAATATTGAACAAATTCTATGCATGCTCTTAAATTTTAGTCATTATTTAATTTTTAATTTTCTTTTTATCATGCTTAGCATTGTAATTTTCAACATTTTCTTAAAGTCTCATGAATATGAACTTTTAATCTAAGATAATCATAAAAAACATAGTTAAAAATATGTATAATTGTGATTACTATTTCCAGGTTGAATATTAAATAATGGATGGTTTTTATTAAAAAAAATAATAATAAAATTATAAATAAATGTATAGCCAAAATTAAAGCAAAGCAATTCAATACAAATTGCTTATATATGAGTGTTTATTCAGAATTTAAATTTGTATCTCAAAATATTACATGAAAAAAATATATTTTCATGTAATTTAAATTTATATTTTGAATCTTAAGTAATGTAGTGTGTACCATGAACAAATTTGTATTTCAAATCATTAGTTGGCCAAGACATTATTAAGTATTTGGTCACATAATAAATTATGATTAGTTGAATTTGTAAAATAAAAAATTGTATTGAACAATTTATTTTATTAAAAATGGAAATTATTAAAAAAAGATTTAAAATTTGCAAGAGTTTTTTTATTGGTAGGTTTTAATTTTAGTGGAATTATTCTGTTAAATGAGTAAAAGGATCATTCATTATCTTTTTTTTAAATAGGTTTCTGAACAAATGGAAATCTTAAGCTCTACTTTAGGTCTTACACCCGAAGATATACAAAGCAGAAAAAAGTTTTCTAACACGCTAGCATCATTATATAAGCCATTTTTCGAAAATGTTAAAATAAATGTCTTTGGCTCTTCGGTAAATGGATTTGGTTTCAAAGGATGTGATCTTGATATCAGTTTTGAAACCTCAGTTGAACGAAAAGAGAAGGTAAATCTTTTAACATGTTTATTAACCAGTTATAATAAAATTAGAATATTGTAAATTAAATGTATTCAATTAAAGCATTGAATTAATTTTTTTTTTTTTTTATTTCTCATAAGGTAACTCAAGAGCTGGTGCCTTCAAATTTTTTGATAAGCCAAGTTATTAATGGTGAAATCTCACCAAAAGAAATTTCAAATTTACATCCTAAGGAACAGCTGGTTTTTGCTTATTATATTATGATGGAATATTTTAAAGAGTTAAAAAATCCTTTGGTTTCCTTGAATCCTCATGCACCTTTAGTCAGATTTACTTATGATAAATTCAATCTAAAATGTGACATGACATTTAAAAATAAGTAAGTATTCTCTTGTTATTTGAATTTTTTTAATTTCTTTTTTTGTATAAATTTTTTACAATCTAATATACCTGTGAAAAATATTATTTATCATTACATCTTGCATTTTAGAGATGTATTTAATATTGTAAATAATTTCCTTGTAAAACTTTTATACATATAATGACACATTTTTACACTAATATATTTATAAAAAATTATCATAACATTTTATATTATTTTTTAAAAAAAATTCATTTGCTTAACACTTTTATCTGGCATCTCGCAGTGAAAATAATCCGATATTGTCATTACTTTCATTCGATGATTCATCTTGGCTGCTTGTCTTAAGTCAAAATCTCTCTCTCGTTAATACAATATTTTAATTTTAATGATTTTTAATCATGGGGTGCAAAGAAAAAAAACATTTGATTTAGCTGCATAAATCACTAGTATGCAAAAATAAATATTAATATAATGAATTCAAATAATTCACAAATTTAACATAACTTCAATATGTAAGGAGCAAAAAAAATTATAATGCCAAAAAAGCATTTGTTTAATCTATGTAGAGAATGAGGTTTATAAAGAAAGTAATTTAAAATTGATAATTAAAGTTTCATGTTATTTTTAAATTAATCTTTTAGTTAGAATCAGTAAGGCAAGTTCAAGAAATTAAGCATTAAATGTCGCGCATGAAATAAAATCGTTTAAAAAATACAAATGATTATCTATGAAGAAAAACAAAGGCTCACTGTTTGTTTCATTTTCTCTCATTTTTCTTAAAGAAAGTAACTTACATTCTTACATTTCTTTAGCATTTTATATGTACAAAGAACATTTGGCAATCATTTTTTACAAATAAAAAAGAAATATTTACATTAGTTTTATTAATGCATTAATTTAATTTTGAAACAATTTTATTTTGACCTTCAAATGAAAAAAATATGTAACTGATTTATTATTATTTTATTAATTATTATTTTCAAGAAAATTAAATAAATATAAAGTCTACAAATGTGGTTTTGCCCTTTTTTGGATAAATAAAAGACATCTATTCATTTGTTATTTAATGAAATACAAATTTATTGAAAGTATGTTTCAACTGAAGCTGAAATCTTAGCTCATCTTTCAGGCAATTTACGGATTCTCTCACTATAGAAGTTCAATTTTTGAGATGATCCAATTATTCAGCTAGGTTTTGATACTTTTGTAAGAAGTGAACTTTTGTTTTGAAAAGAGATAGCAACATAAATTAAAAAAAAAAATGATTGTCTGAAGGTGTAATATGTTGTGAATATGGTGGATGGAATAACATGTCCAGTGCTGACCTTCTAAATAATTTTTAACTTGTTGACAACATGTTGTTGTTGTTGTTTTCATATTCCTCATGGAAGGTGGGAGAAGGGGTGCAGCTTCTGTTCTAATGGAGCGCCCGTAGGTAGAAGTCTGACTTCTGCTCTGTGACGCTCTTACAATCATAGGGAGACCAGGACCTATGGCTTAAAGTGGATTCCAAATCACTACAAACATCCGTGGCACCGCCGGGACTCGAACCCGAAACCTGTGGCACCGAGTGCCAGTGCGCTGACACTCGGCCATTCAGGCGTGTTGGCAACATGTGGTTTGGTATTGTGATGATGAAAATTAATTTGTTGTTCTATTCTTCCATTATGGTTGTTTATAGCTTGCATCAAATGCATTAGTTTTCATTGGTAGACAATACCAGTAATATTTTGTTAGTTTTTAGCAAATCATAATAAATCACATCTTTCTGATCTCGCCTAATACAGAGCATAATCTTGGCACAATGAATATTGCATTTTGACTGCAAAGGGCCTGCTTCACCCCAAATTTTTTGCTGTAGAATTTTCATAATGTATCCATTTTCATCAATCCAATGGAAAAACCATTTCTTTTTTTTTTGTGAAGTAGCATTTCACAAATGTTTTTTCAGCTTAGTCTCTTTCTTTTGATTCTCAATATAGATAATTTTATAATTTGTCTGTTTTTTAACCATTCCTATTGTCCATAAACATTGTGAAATATATTGTTCAGTAACTTTCAATGTAGCAGTTGATTCTGATTGTGTTTGGGATTGATCTTTTATCAAGTAATATTTCAAATTCTACATTTTATAATACTTTTTTTTTTAGTTGTTTTCTATTCTATTTCTCCTCTGTGTCAAAATCATGGTAAAGACCTTCCTTTCAATTATATTCGGAATTTAATTCAATTAAACAAAAATGTTTGAAAATTCGAATAAAATTCAAGATTTTCAAACAAGTAAAATAAATTGTTCACACTTTTAATAAATGTCATATACTAAAAGGAAAGTTTACTGTAACATCTGTCAAATATAAGTGTTGTCACATTTAACAAATACAAACAGTAGAAATAACAAATGCTATTTAAAAAAGAACAGAATTGTGTTTTTACATTCAATAAAACTTGCGCTAAATGTATGCAAACAAAAAGAAAAAAACATTCTATTTTTTTTTAAATACAGTCAGGCCCTACTTAAGGCTGGGGATAAGAAATAAAACTATGCTAAACAAAACAGCATTAAAGTAGGTCATCTTATAAATAATGTGCATAAGTAAAACAAAATGTTAAATCTTTCTTATTTTATTTTGTAACATATATTGTTAAATACTTTTTATTAAAGAAATTATAGATGTATTTATTGCTAATATTGATGTTTATTCATAAAGCATTCATGAAAATCAAAAAGTTTAATAAAGAAGTTATGTTTGTGATTAGAATAATTCCTCCTCGTTTAATTTTCTTTTTTTTTTTCTTTGCGAAGAAGTCTTCTAACATTGTTTGCTTTTTCCTATTTTGTTCACAAGTAGTTGACCATAGACACAGCAAGACATTCCATCAATGCCACTTTGTCTTGCCTTTGTACTTCTATCAAAATGTAAATAATTTTGTATAAACAGATCTATAAATTTCATTATAGTGGCTAAGAATTTTTTTATAAAATTCATTAAAAGTTCCTTTTGCACATCATCTTTATAAAGAAAATATCATGTTTGTGCACTTGTTCTATTAATTTTTAAGATTATTGTTGGAAAGACTTTCAATGGTTATAACTTGCAATAATTCTTCAATATTCTGCTCATTTATATTATGCAAACTTGTTGTAGGTATCTTGACAATTTTGTTGATATCAAAAATCGATTATTCTCTTGTGTGAATATCTTTACTTAGTTCTGGCCATACATTCTTCTATACTTCTTTCAAACATTTCTCGGTTTCAACATTTTCTTAGCATTTATAATATTGAAGTTTTTTCAAAAATCTCTAATCAGTTGTTTATCTTATCCATTGATTTTATCAATCAATTGTTGGAATGTTTGCTGCACATGATAAGTTTAAAATTTGTGATATTGGGGAATCCCAATATTACTGTGTATCATTCAATATACTGAAACATTGTTAAGTGGAGCAGTGCAAAGTGGGTTTTATTGTATATATAAAAATACTAATATTTTTTTTAACTGAATAAAGTATATATCATTACTTTAGTGGACTAATTGTTTCTAACATTTTGAATCCTGTAACATTTTTTAACAAAGCAAAAGTTTTTGTTTCCGTGCGACTTAATGTAAACTAGTTGTATAATTTTAATTAAGATTATCAGTATTAGTATAAATAAGACAAACCTAAAACATTTTATTTAAAATTTATTACAAAACTAATTTTGAAATGCTTAATAATTTCCAAGAGTGTATTGTAATTAATTATTTAGATACTGAAGAAAATTATAAAATTTAATTGTACATTATTTTGCTTTTGCTATCATTTTTTGCATCATAAAAATATGCATTTATATACTTATAATTAGATGCTACATTTTCTGAAAGAGAAAAAGTGATTAAGACATGATCACAATGTGATATTTTAAAACTTGACTTTTATCTCAGAAATATATTGAATAATTTTAAGTCTTTGTCATTATAGCTTTTTAAAAGTATTGTACTAATCTCATAAATTAATGCATAAATGTAACATTTTTATGAGAAATCTATATTTTGGTAATATATATGTTTTGTTATACTTTTTATTGTTATTGGCTAAATATTACTTATAATGAAGCATTTTTTATACAGAAAATGCTATATATGCTATCATGCAGAAAATGCTATATATGCTATCATGCAGAAAATGTTATATATGTTATATTAAAATGTCAGCAAAAAAAAATAAATAAATAAAAAAAATTATGTCTAAATTTTTTTATAATAGCAGAAAATAAGTAATATTTTTTATGGGTTTAAAATTTTTTATCCTATTCCTTTAATGAAATGAATGTTTTATTTTGTGCACTTCAATAGTAATACTTTACTTTTGTAATTCTTGAATATAGTGAATTAAAAAATGAAACTTAATGTTATAAAGTGTATTTTTAAAATATTACAGATAGATAGACAATACAAATTATATACAAACATTTTAAGGCATAACATTATTATAAACAAGTTTTAAAAATTTCTATTTGTAGTATATAAAGAATTTAAGTATAGTATTCACATTTTAAAATTTTTTTTTCACTAATTGATATTTATTATTACTTAATTCAATAAAATTTTTATATTAGACAAAACTAATATAAATGATTTATTAACAAATTAAAATTTAAAAGTATTAATTAGTAAGTATTTTAAAATTCTTATTAATCGAGGAAAATAGCAGTAAATGAGATTAAAAGAATACAGGTTATTTAAAACTATTCAAAACCTGTTTATAATTCCTGTTAAATGATAGTTTACTCTCTATTTCTTTAATAAATGTACCAAAACAATTATAAAAGTAACAACTTTTAATAGTTGCATAAAATATATCACATTTTCTAGTTTAAATATAATAGTCCAATCATAGTCCCGTGGAAAATTGGTGTGGCTATTCAAACAGTGACATCATAGGCAAGGAAATGTCATTTAGAGATTTTAATTGCAATAAAAGAATTTTCATTTTTATTCATTAAAATTTTAGATTACAAAATATTAAAAGAAAAAGCTAGATGTAAAAGTTCCACATGAACTATTATATTTTTTTCTTTAAAACACAGCTTTTGTGGCAAATATATCTGATTAGCACCCCCAATAAATAATCGATTCATCTGTTTGTGACATTAAACTGGATACAATTCATCGTCAAACTATACACATGTATTCTTAAATTATATTTTGATAGTACTCTGAGTCATTTACCTAATAAATCTCCATTGTGTTTTGTTTTCAAATTAAACTGGTTCATATATGTAGTTTTTACCATATTCCTTTTCATATAAATTTTTCTTGGTGTCTTGTCTTAGTTTAATGAAAATCTGTTATGTACTTTATTTTAAAATATGATAATAGAGGGCTTTTATTATACATGTTTACTATTGTCATTCGTTTTACTGTATAACACAATATTTTATTCTTTTCCCCAGAAATGCTTCTGTTAATACAAAGTTGATGCTCCTGTATTGCAAAATGGACAAGCGTGTGGTTCCATTACTGATGACAATACGATATTGGGCCAAACATTTGGGAATAATTGGAAAAGGAAGAACTTTTAAATCATATACCATATCACTTCTAGTTATTTATTTTTTGCAAACTAGGAAACCTCAAGTACTTCCTAGTGTTGAGTCTATTTTATCACTATCAGGTAAATCAACGTTTAAAATTGGACCTTATTAAATCTATGTCAAATTATATAAAAATTTTGAATTAAAAATTTAGATTTATTGATCTTTTGCAAAAATATATATATATGTAAATGTAATGCAACTTATTTAAATTTGTTATGTTTATTTTACTTTTTCATTATCAATGTTTTATTCAATATAAATGCAAGCATATGTGTTATGTAAGCATATATGTATAAGTACTATTTAATCTTTTTTTATTATAAGTGTTATAAATCTTGAAAATTATGTTAAACATTTATTTTCTAAGAATTTCAATTGTACTTTCAATTTTTTTTTGTACTTATGCTATTGAATAATTATAATAAACAGTATTTGTTAAAAATTAACAAATAATTATTTCTTTTTAAACAAACCTAAAAATATTATTAATTTGATGGCTTTTTTTTTATATTACAAATCTTAAAAATAACATTAATTTTTTATTGTAAATTAAAACTAAATTGAAAAATACATATCCTTGCTGAATAAAAAGTCATTCAATTTAAGATTGTGAATAACAAATAAGATATTTATAATCTCGGAGGTTAAAAATTATTATTTATATAAAATCAAACTGATAATGTAAGAGCATAAAAACTTTGAAGTATAGCATAATGGATTTTTTATGTTTTTTAATGTGCATAAAAATTTTTTAAAAATAGTATTTAAATCATAAAATTATTCTCTAGTTCTTTATCAGTTGCATTTCATTGATATAGATGCATTATTGATCCCTAAATACTATTTTAAGATATATGCAGCTATTTATAATACTAAAATAATAAAAACTCACTTTCTATTTTATTAATGCTTCATATTTCACCCCCCGCCTTTTTTCATAACAAATATGCAATTTTTCAATTATAAATGCTGTTAACAGTTCTATTTTTCTTAATAGAACTATAGCTCGACCATGGTGTAAATGGCAAACATTCACTTTAACAGCGAAAATTAACAAATCGATTACTTTTTAGAGGTATTAGTCAGATACATTCAATAAAAAGCTGCGTTGAAAGAAAAGATATAATAGTTTGTGGGGAATTTTTTTCATTAATTTTTTACCCTTTATATGTCATTGCTTCCTTCCCTATGACACATCTCTTTTGAATCCGCCTGACTTGACTGCTTGCAGTAGCTGATTTAGCTGAAATTGGACTTATACATAGCTATAAATTCACAAACTTGATGGACTATAATGAAATATTTTATTATGGTTATCAGAAAGTAGAGGAACAAGTTTAATTAGTTAAAGAATTCATTTTTTTTTTTTTTTTTTTTATTATTATGTTTGCAGTCAGTGCATATATTCGGATGTTTTCTAGATTTCATTATTACATTAAAAGATAGTTAAAAATAATCTGTTTATTACTGTGGTCAGTTTAATAATTTCATGCCATATTTGCAGGTAGTTGTAATCAGCATGTCAGCTCTTGCCATACTGTCTGACAGGTGGACGTAGACCGTGAACAACCATTTTTTTCTCCTGTCAGATGTACTTTTAAGATTCATGATAGTTATTTTTTTAATTTTGTTTAGAGATTTAAAAGTTAGAATATGATATTCTAATTTTTTTTTTTTTATTTATTATTTTATTAAATGTTTTCTAATTTATTGTAAACTAGGATATTACTTTATATTTTTACAAGCATGAATTTTAGATTTGTTAACTATCTAGATATGGATCATAGTTTAATGTTTGTTTCAAAAATAAATTACATATTTTAAGGTGTTGTCAAACAAAAGTTTTAATTTTAAAATTATGTTCTTTAAAATAGATACGCTTATTATTTCTAGATAAGGCAATAAAATCCATTAACTTATTTGGGTCAACATATATTTGTAAGCAAACATTTTCAGAAATAAAGAATATTAAAAACCGATAACTAAAAACTCTTGTCAAGCTTTCATTTGGCATAAACTTTTTATACACTTTATTATAGTTTTTTGTTTATTTTTTGATAAATTTATAAAAGATAACTTTAACATTTTTTTTTTCATTCACCATATAAACTTTCCAATCCTATGCATCCCTCTGCTTGTGGATCAAAAGAATAATTAATTAAATACAATGGTCAATTGTATATCTACCTTCAATTATTTACACATAAACTTATTGTTAGACCATGAATAATGTGGAAAAGTGGCGTTGTCGAATGAATTAAAAAAGAGCAGCAGCATAAAGAAGAAAATGCCATTTGTTACATATTTTAATGCAATAAAAGAATTTTAATTAATGAAAAAAAATTCTGCACTAATAATTATATTTTTTTCTTTCAAAGCAGCTTTATAAAAAGTATCTATTTGATTAGCACCTTTAGCAAATCATTGATTTGTTTGTTTACATCTATAAACTAGATGTTTACTATTCCATGTGATCCATGGTCTTATATTAGTGTTTTCATTGGCACTTGAAAAATAAACTTTCATCCTATATCCTATTGCTAATATTTACAGGAAAATACAAAAGATCTAATTTTCATTTTGTTAATCGATCCTGAAGTGAAGTTTATTATTAAATTGGTTTTAAGCAATGATCTTTCAATAAAAAAAATTCATAATTTATTAAATGGCTAATTTTTTTATATTTTTAATTGATTGATAAAATCATGTTTGTTATATTAATTATTTAAATTTGATTGATCTTTCTTAATTTTTTTTTTAATCTCAAGTGTTTTAATTTTTCTTTCAGTTGATAATTTTGAACATGCTGGCATAGAGGATCAAAGCTTCTTGAACATCCTACAAAAAATCCTCCATCTGAAAATAAGCAAACTTCAGGTAATTCAATAAGAAAATGTGCTCAAATTTTCTATGTTTTTGTAAACATTATAAGTTGTATTTAATTAATTTATGATAAAAAACCTGTCACACTTATTGATAACACTTACCATAGTTTTTTTACAAAATTACGAAAAATATGATTCATTCATTGAAATTTTGCAAAAGAATTTATGGTTTTATTTGCTTTTTTTAGCTGAATTACTGAAGGAGTTTTTCCTTTTTTACTTGAATTTTGATTTTACAAGAGTTATTTGTCCCATAAATTCTAAAGCAATTCCAAGAGAAGAATTTAAAAAAGAAAATTCTAAATTTAAAGTAAGTGCTTTTATACTTGAGTTATATATTTAAAAAAACACACACATACCTTTCACGTAACGTATTATAGTAGAATAATTCAGTTGCTTTTTTTTAGGTTAGTAGACTCTTATTAAATTGTATTATATAAAACTAATTGAATTACTTAAATTTATAATAATAAAAATTACTTATGTTGTAATTGAATTATCTAATTTTTAATAGTTAGTTTTTTTGACTTAGTAACATTTTTTTATAACAATTTTATTTCCAAATTGAATTATATTTGTATTTTTAAATTTATTCATGACATTGATAACTTTTATAGCTGCGCATATTTTTCTTGATTAAAATGTCCTTTCACATCATATGAAAATAATATGTAGAAAATTACAATTTTAACTAATTTAACAATGTTTATTTTCTAGAAATATAGAACTTAAAAGTGTATATGTATTTATTCTTTTTTTTTTAATGTATTTAAATATCTGTATGTTCATAATCTATATTAAAAAAAAATGTTTTTCTGTAGATGCATGACATATGCATTCAAGATCCCATAAATCTTCAAAACAATAATGGTGGAGTTGTTGAGTTCCAATGCTGGAAAACATTTTCTGAGGAACTGATGATAGCTTCTAATATCTTGCTAAATAACGTAATGTTGAATCCATCTCAGAATCCTTGGGGTCTAATTAGCATTTTGGATCATCCCAAATCTTTTGTAGATGATCTAAAATCTTTACAATTGATTTCTTTCTCGGTGCCTGTACTTACACAAACAGTTAATGGGAAGATTTCTGGAAGTGAAAGAATATCTGTTACCTCTGATACTTTACTAAAACTATTGCAGCATGGTTTGATGTTCAAGTGCAAATCTCTAGAAATGGAGGCATTGACAAATTTATTGGAAAAACAAGACAAATTAATATATAAAAGTAATTTAAAAGTTGCCAAACGAGAAGAATCTGTGCTTGAACAATTTCAAACATTAAATGCAACAAATGATTTAGTTTTTAGTGTAGAATGTGAAGCTGCTCATAATATTTTTGAATGTAGAGATTTGTTTCACTTAGATTCATCATTTGATTCAAAGAGTGTTCTTGATAGAGAATATTTAATTTCAAGTAACATAGCCAAACAAGACAAAAGGAATGAATCCAAATTTCTGTGTGAATGCTATTCTTCACGAACCTTACCAACAACTATGTTTCTTATATTTGAACCTCATCATAAACCTTATTTCAATCCCATACTGGGTATCTCGTTAAAACATCATATTCTAAATATTATGGAAAGGAGGACTGTAATTATTTTTGCAAATAAATGTTTTTATTATATGTATATTGTATTTATTGATAAGATTTGTACATCTGTCATTGTTATAATAAGCAATTATGAAACGTTTTTAAACTAATATATTGGAATTTGAATAAGATATAGT
Organism: Caerostris extrusa; assembly: GCA_021605095.1. Taxonomy (NCBI): domain Eukaryota; kingdom Metazoa; phylum Arthropoda; class Arachnida; order Araneae; family Araneidae; genus Caerostris; species Caerostris extrusa. Next base: position 33,816 of record BPLR01015998.1, on the reverse strand, counting down.
AAAATTACTTGGTGTATAAGTGAGTAGAATTTTTATTTTTTTACCATAATTTTTAAAACACAAAACTTGAGTGTTTTTCATAATTTGTGCACTAGTATCTTTACTAATTGATTTAAAGGACTTTGTTAAAGTAGTTCTTTCATAACTATAAAGTTGTAATATTTGCATTAAATTTACATATAAAAGAAATAACATCAAAAAAAGTACTATATAATAGATTAAGAAAGCAAAAAATAATAATAATAATATTTGATCTATTATAAATATAGCAATTTTTCTTAGAATATCTTATAAGACAAAAATTTTTCTAAGACAGCTTTTGTAAGCCTTAGTGCTAATAAAAGTTTTTCAACTCCAACTTGGTTTTACTGTGAAAGTAATAACTTTCTATGCTATTGGTTGTAATGTTGAAAATATATTTACATTGCCTGCTTAAAATTTAATTTCAATATCAATTCTTAGAATTCTAAAAAATTATTTTTATTAAGAGTTAATGTTATTAATCTTTCTTTTGCTTCACAATAAAATGAAGTAAGCTGCATATTGCTTCACGCTCACTCGATAATTAATGTTTATCTATCATCCCTTCTATTATCTGCTTATAACAAAATTTCCATAGTCTAGACATTTTTAGTTTTAAACATATTTGTTATCCTGACAAAAAATTTGTTTTATGTACATGTAGACATTGTACTATATCTCCAATGCTACTGTAATAATAAAAGTGGTATCAAATATAGTATAATTTATGTTTTAGGATATTTAATTACTACATATTATTTATTCTTAGATTCATTCATATTAATTTTTAAAACTGTGTATTTTTATTTAAAATCTAAATTATATATATATATATTTTTGGATAATAAATGAGACAAAACCCTTGGTAAACAACATGCAATTTTATACAAAAAGCTTGATTCTTAAAAATTATATACATAAAATATTTAAAAACATATAAATAAATTAATATTTTTTTTGTGTATATTGTAAAATGCTGAGTAAATAAGAAGGAAAAAAAAATTTTTTTTAGATGAATGCTATTATGCTGAATTTTCTATTGCTTTTGGTCCAGTTTCTGTTTCATTGACCTCTGTATTTTCGTCTTTTGACTTTGACTTGACACTTGCTACACCCCATGGTTGGGGATCTGTGTCACCAAAAATAACAAAAATCAATGTAGAAATTGAAACTATCAAAATTGTTGTGTAAAAGACTTTCTTCCATTCTTCAATAGTGTTCTGAAAAGAAAATATTATAAATTTTCTTAATACGTTTTAATTGATTTTTAAAGAAAAATGTTAACAGTTTATCAGAATGCTATGTAAATTATTTTTATATTTTAAAAACACGTATTCCATTACTTTTTACAGTATCAATCAACAGCACACAAAATATTAATTATAAAATTTAATTTTTTTAAAATTAACTAAATTGACAGCAAAAATTACCAAACATTAAGATGATTTAAAAATAAAATTCACTACTTCATATCTTGCTTATTTTAATATATATCCCATCCATTTATATATATAGATATTAGGATAGGGGATAAGCTACTATATAAGCCCTATATATATTCTTCTAGCTGTCCTATATATATATATTCAAGATTAAAGGATCTTCTATTGCCAAAATTGCATATTTTTGTGAATGATAATTATCAGTGTAATAAATAAAAGTTATAAACAATTACAAACAACAATTTAAAATTTTAATTTAATCTGCTATATTTATATAATAGAACTATTATTTTAAAAATGTATTTTCTTTATTTGTAAACATAAAAGGAAGCTATAACAAATCTAACAGCTATAATAGTCTATAAGAAAATGACATTTGATGAAATTGTATTTGTTTTGTTGAAACATTTTGTGTCTTTTATAAATTGAAAAAATAAATTTAATCAGTAAGCAATTTCTTTTAAAATGCGGTTTTAAGCCAAACAAAAGAAAAAAATTAGGTAATATAAAAGCTGTCACCTTATGATTATTGTGATCACTTACAAAAGGGTTTCTTTTGTTGCAATATACTTGGATTAAGGTTTAGCTCTCTAGCGAACATATACAACATTGTTTTTAGCATATTGAAAATAGGCACTTGCTAAAACTATGCTCTCTTTAATAAATATCTCTTCTTATTTTAATTCCCTTGGTGTATTTTTAAATACTTATTACCATTTCTGTGTTTTCCTTTGCTTTTGTTTTTATTTGTACTATATAATATATTTCTTTACAACCTTGTATGTTCAATAGGCTTTAAGTATCATTATTGATTTTGTTTATTATTTGAGGTCGAAACCTAGCATTGACATTAAGATTATACTATATTACTGCCTTGTATGTCTGTACAATAAAATACATTTATTTTATTACCTTAAATTTTAAGATTTTATATATAGTATTAGTAATTATGTTACCTGAAACTGAGTCATCCATCCAACTAAAGCTGGTATGACGAAAAATGGAAACACACCCAAAATGTTTAAAATGCCGCTCACAGTACCTATAAGGAAGGGAAATATTTTATATTACAAGATAAATGATAAAAATTATTATAATTGATTACTTTTACATTTATTATAATAAATACTATTTAATTAGAAAATTCACAAAAAACAATATGAAAGAACTTTTTGGGGTAACAAATCTTTAAATGAAATGACTACATTGATCTGCAATTTTTCAAAAAACATATATTAATTTTTAAAAATTAATGCTAAAAGCAAAAAGCGTCTTTAAGTTTCATTTCTATTAACGATTAATATTTATGTAAATGAAAATCTCTGTATATTCTTAGCCTTGAATCGTTTTGATATGAGGCCTTTCCTTACAATTATATGGAATTTGATCTTGGATCTTTTTTTTTTTAGACCTAAACAATTTACTCAATTGTTCACAAATTGTGAGTATGATATACAAATATTTCAAAATGATAAAATTAAGCATTCTTTATTCAATGAAAAATTAACAAAAATAAAAAATAATATGCCATAATAAAATTTAATTGTTAAAAAAAAAGGAATTATAACATAGTTGATTACAAATGTACTATAATTAGTCTTTATTTTGGAGTGGAATTCTTGATTTTAAATATTAAAAAAAAAAATCATTATAATTTACACAACAAATTTACATTTTCTTGGTGTTGTTTTTTACTATTGCCGAATTATAAGTCAAAATTTAAAATTCAGTAATAATTAATCTAAAGCGTACTTAACATTTATGTATCAGAGGGGGGAATCCATTCATTTCATTAATGATTGATGGTGTTAAGACATTTAAATAAACTATCTCTAGCTTATGAGTTGGACAATTGTACATTGTACAAATCTCTTAATCGTCATCTTACTATAAATTGTCAAAGTAATAATAAGTAAAATTTTTCTTCCTTTTAAAAAAAAAATTATGATCTATATAAAGTTGACATTCCTGATTTATTTAATTTGATATTTCTAATTTTTACTTTTTAAAAAGTACTGAATAAACTATAACATTTACCTGTTTCTTTACAAATTAACATAAAAATGAAAAAAACTACCTTCACTATCTTATCAATATCAAAGTCTCTCATAAAAAACACATTTTGTTGGTTTTTTTGTATTGTGCTTTTTGGTATCTCGTTAATATATTTTCAAACGAGTTACATCATGGTGGAATCCTTCTCTTTATTCTTCATAAATCTCACACATATAATACGAAGAAAAGCTCATGGGAATGTAAGAAATGACATTAAAAAATTTTATTCCATTTCAGTGCTCTATTTCCATATGTAAAGTATTTCATAATTTTGAGATTTTTTTTTATTTCCCAAAAACTATATTTATCTATCTATACAGTCATGTCCGAAATTATCTTTACAGGCATAAATTCACGGATTTCTCAGAAACTGTGAACTATAATTTTATGAACTTGTCCGGATTGATACATAACATGATGAACACATAAACACAAAGGAAAAATTTAAGAGCACTGCATACGATATGTAATTGTAGCAGGAAACTATAAAAATGGTAACAAAATGTGATAAAATGAGTTTAGAAAGAAAAGAAATAACTCAGAACAAAATTAAGCCTTACGAATTTAATATGGCATGCGATCTCCCCTGACTTGCACGCCCATATCACAACGTGTTTTCCTGTAGGCAATAACGTTGTTAACCACAGTTTGGGAAATTTAACTCCACTCTTCCATCAATGCCGTTTTCAGAGCATTTACATCTCTCGGGAGGAGGATGTCTATGTGCAATTGCTCTTCCAAGGTAGTCCCATAAGTTCTCTAGACGAGTTGAGATCAGGAAACTTTGCTGATCACGGTATTTGCCGAATGTCTTCACTTTCACAAGGAATTCATCAACGAGGTTTGCTCGATCATTATCGTCCATAAATAAAAAGTCAGATCCATATGCATCTCTGAAAAGTCTTACATAAGGCTCTAAGGCATCGTCCTGATATCTCTGGGTGGTCACAGATCTGCTGTTGAAAATATGTAGGGGAGTCAGTCCATCGATCATTATTCCTCCTCATATCATTACATCTCCAGTGCCGAAACTGTCCCATTCCATAATGTTCGAGGGCTGATTTCGTGTTCCTGAGTCCTTCCAGGTGTAAACATGTTTAGAATCACCTAAAAAATTAAATCTTGACTCATCGGTAAAGAGAACATGGAAACAATGGGGCTGACAGCAGTTCTGATGTTCTTTGCACCAATTAAAGCGATCCCTCTTTTGTTATGAAGGCAGTGAAATACATACCATTGGCTTTCTAGTTTAAAGACTATTTTCATTAATCTTTCTGTATACCGTTTGCAGGGATACAGCAGTTCCAGTGGTAGCTGCAAGCTTTGAACTTAACTGGCGAACAGTAGACTTCCTGTTACAACGGACGGTTATTGCCACATATCGATCTTCAAAAGTAGTTGTCATACGGTTTCCACCTTGTCTTGCCTTCTTACAAAAGTTCCATTGTTTTGGAATTGTTTCCATAACGTAGAGTGTCTTGAAATATTCAGATATCTGGCTCCTTTCGTGATTGACTGACTTGCTTCAAAATGGTCTATGAGTAGCCACTTCACAGATTGTTCTAAAGGATGCTTCAAAGCCATACACACTGAAATCAAACGATGTATTGTAGAAATTCATTCAGATATTCATTTTACGCAAAGTACAGCGTCAGATCACGTAAACCTAGATTTGCATATCAGAAACTTTTATTACTTTTAATTAGATAATGCTCAGTAGGCTAGTTTTCTCACATTCCCTGAAAACATGGATCACATTGATTGGATATTTCATTGAATGTCATTAATTTGGGTGTGTAAAGATAAATTTGGACCTGAGTGTACACATGTCTTTAAAAATTTCTCAATATTTATATATATATATATTTTTAACAAAATTCCGATTTTTTTTTTTTTTTTTTTTTTGCTGTTGTTGAAATTAGGATTTGGAAACAGTTGCTTCATAAAACCCAGTAAAAATAACTAGTTTCTTTCATTTTGAACTGGCTTATACGAAGAAATTTGTCTTTCAAATATCAAAATCCTTCACTTTCTTTATTACAGAAAAAAATATTAAAATATAACTAAACAAAAAATTTTTAAAGAAAAAGTTCTTATCACAAATATTTTAGCAAGAAATGTACTGTTCGAAAAATTTTTGTTCTTAGGGGATGCTATGTGTTTTTATAGCAATATGGTCATTGGGAAATGAAATAAAAAAACAAAAGGATGGGTTTGAAAAAAAAGAAGGGTTTGAAAACACATTTGGTAGGAAGTAGTCTTGAGGATATTTTTGTTGCTGCGTTTTTTGGGTCCCCAAAACTGATCATACTTTTTAACTTTAAAGTAATCTCTCTCCAAAATTGTAATCGTTAGCATAATTTGATTTGCATACATATTAACCACTACAAAAAAATAATAGATAATAAAGCAGATTTTTTTATATATATTTTCTTATAACTAAAGAACTAAAATTAATAATTTCAAAGTTTGTCTTGCTAATGTAGTTTAGCAAAAGGACTTTTATTGGTCAACTTTGCCTGAGAGATTCGGTGCTATGTCATTGCCCGCCAAACACACTCCAAAAGTGACAAACTCTCCCAATACCCCTCCGAGTATAAACAGAACTGTCGTTGAAGTGATATCACGTCCGACGTATGTGATACCCAGAAATGCACCGCAGGATACCACCGTATCTGAAATTAAATATTAATATAATATTTATAAATAAATATGAAAAAGTGTATGTAATAAACTAATATAAAAATAAATAATTAAACATCACACCTACAAAAATGCGTAGCCATCAGTACATTTAAGAATACTTGATCTACTACATTTGATTTTTCAAAAAGTGTACTTAAAAAAATATTTTTATTATTTATTTTTTTATTTAAATCAAATTTCTTTTGTAGAAGAAGATAAAAATTCCAGTAAATAAAATAAAATTAATTTTTTAAAAATTTTTGAATATAATTTTTGGGGGAAAATAACTGAAAAGAGAGTACAATTTTTTTAAAGTTATAAGAATGTAGAAAAAGAAGGAAAATTTCTAATTCTTAATGCTGTTACATAATGCAAAGATTAAACCCTGATTATAAAAAGACGGTTCAAACATTGGTCAAATCGCAAAACAGGGCCTTTGGGTTTGGTGACTTTTGTGTCGCCAACTGAGCGACAGGTCACCAAATGGGAAATTTTGTACTGTTTGCAATTCACTTCACTTCACTTACAATCACAACCCTTTGGCACTTTGACGATAAGAATATTTGACGCCAAATCCTAGCGGCCTCTATTCTGCGATTTTTCCCTGTTTTTTTTTTAAATAGACAAAAGCATTAATTTTTACTTATGCTGACACAAAAACAACAACATTAAAGTACAACAGGTTCTCTATTTGTGTTAACCAGAGTTATACCTCTTATTTTCAAATCCATTTTATATTTACCACTATTCAAAATTTAAATCATATTCAAGAATTAAATAGAGTCCTCAATTTATATGACACTTTTTCGATTAAAAGGAGATTACTTGAATAAAATAAATATGATGAAAAGAGAAATAAATTTTAAGGAAAATATTGAACCTATAAATAATTAATAAAATAAGTAATCTTTGTAAATAGTGAAAAATATCAAAAGGGGATAAGTTTAGCAAGGATGAACATCAATCCCAATACATTCTTTAAGAAGGGAAAGTTAAGGTGAAATAGGATCCAATAGCACATTTTTTAATCATTTTTATGCAGTATTTTAATATATTTATTTAAATAATTTTGAAAATGTTTCATGTTTCACTATAACTAGTTCGACTTGCTCTCTGATTCTTATTCATAGATGAAACTTCAGCAAAATAGAAATTTCATTCTTACTGATAACAGTGGCGCCTTTTCTCACAAACCCTTTACTGACGACTTGTCTTTTCAGGAGCAGGTCAACAGGATAACTGGCTAGACAGGTAGCGAAAGCTCTTAGCAGATGTGGCAGGCAAGACAAAATACCATTCTGTGGGGGAAAAAGTTAAAAATATCCAGTTAAAAATAAAATCATAGGCATATCTCAGAATTTAATTATATGATAAAACTATTATTCTAACCAGGTTATTTTAAATTATTATTTTTTATTGAAAAACGTTATATTAAGTTATTTTTTTATTAATAAAATTTCCTGAATGAAAATGTGTGTAATTTTTAGAAATGTTGGCATATATTATATACTGGCCTCCAAAAGTTAGGAACAACAAGTTTTTCGAAGCTCACCATAAAAAAATGACAGTAAAAAAAAATTTATAGTTTATACCAATGATAAAAATGAACTTTATGCAAATTTATGCAAAACTACAGCTACCACTTTTAATTTATAGAAAAGAACAGGTATATATGAGTGAGAGAAAAATAATCATATATCAGACTTTCGTAATTACGCTTGTAACTTTTGTTGATTTATAACTTTTGTTAGCAGATTCGTTGACATTAGGCAGTGGGGTTCCGCAATGTCTGAGAGAAGCCGTTTGCCCAATTCTTTAAGGTGGCGGTCGGTCGGATGGATGGAAATAGGATTGTCCCAGGCTGATGCTGCTAGGCGTCTTAATGTGTCTCGCAGTGGGGTCCACCGTCTCTGGAATCAATATAAAACTGAAGCATCTGTGTCCAGAAGACATGCTCCAGGTCGACCACGAGCTACAACACCTGCAGGAGACCGTTTTATAGCTCTTTCAGCCCGAAGGAGAAGAAGCATTTCTCTGCCTCAACTTGTTGCAGACCCACCTGTAACACCAGGGAGAAGAATATCCGCAAGTACGGTGCGAAGGAGTCTTCACAATTCAGGTCTCTATGCAAGGCGATCAGATGTGTGTGTTCCCCTTGACGGACGGCAGAGAAGGACCCGCTTATCTTGAGCAAGAGAACACGTTTCTTGGACCAGACAGCGATGGGCTCCTGTACTCTTTACAGACGAGTCCAGATTCACACTGGAGAGTGATTCAGGACGTCTGCTGACCTGGAGGGAACAAAGCACCAGATGTCATCAATCCAACATTGTTGAAAGACACAGTTACTGAGATGGTGGAATAATGGCTTGGGCAGGGATCTGACTATGTGGTAACATTGGCCTGCATGTGCTCCAGGGAGAAACTGAGACTGGTTTGAGATATAGGGATGAGATCCTTGATCCATATGTCCACCCATATGCCGGTGTAATTGGCAATTTTTCATTCTGATGGATGATAATGCACGACCTCACCGAGCTGTAGTTGTTGAGGAATATCTTGAGGGTCTTGGTTTGGAGCGAATGGAATAGCCAGTTCGATCTCTAGACCTGAATCCGATAGAGCATCTTTGGGACTATCTTGTTAGACAGGTTGTTGCTTTTAAGTCCTCCTCCAAGGTCTTTAGGAGAGCTGAAACAAAGCTTACTCCGTGTCTGCTCTTCGCTTCCAATTTAGGTACCCGACAACTTAATTGACAGCATGGAAAGTCGATGCCGCCAAGGCATTCAAGCTAGGAGTGGGCATATCCCTTATTAAAACTCATTTTTGTTATGTTCCTATGATATTTTACCACATAAAACTGTGATAATTATTTTTTCCAATAATGGACTTTTCTAGTGAGATTGCTTTTTTTGTTGTAAATCATTTTTGAGTTTTTGTTATGTAAACTTCTATGTTGCAGTCAATGCATAGCTGTTTGGTGCACATGTCATCCAAATTTGGTGTTTCTACATTAATTCATTTTCAAATTATGCGCAAAAAACCGATTGTTCCTTAATTTTTGGAGGCCAGTATATATATATATATATGGATGTATTAATTTCAGCATAACTTAAATGCTATAATATTAATAAATTCAACTTATTTTCTGTCGATTTTATTTTTTACTTGTTAAAGCAGTAAAAAATTTTTCTTATTGTTTTTAATTCTCTTTAGTTTTAATTTTAATTCTTTTTTTTTTTTTTTTTCAGATTGTTTTTTTGCGTGGTGTTACGATATAAAAAAATTCAATTAAAATAGCCATCATAATACATTTGATTTTCAAACTTTTCTAAATTCAAATTGCGTAAACCAAAACTTATTTTTTAGATGTTAAATATTTCGTACCTGGCGCCATCTAGTGCCGTGATGGTGCTTAACCTTGATTACATTCACTGATTATATTAAAATGTCATTAAACCCATATTTGTTTTTTTTTTTTAAGGATTATATCAGGTTTTCTATCTTCTTGAATGGTGAAGTGTTATACTATTACGTGAGCGTGTATCCATTAAAATTTTCTTTGTGCATTTTTGTTGACATTTTTTTAAAACTAAGTTAATCAAAATAAAAGAATACATAATTTAATCTAAGTGGACAACATAGTGCTATATCTACTAGTATTTTTTTTTAAATAAATTTAGATACAAAATAAATAGAATGCAAAAATTTTCAACATTTGCATAAAAATAAAGATGGCTTACTGTAGACATTGGAAGTTTAAGTACTGTGCCCATATACAAAGCATGGACGGTTGAGAAGAATCCCAGTAGCCAAAATTGACCAAAAAATCCGATTGCCAATGCCCATAGAGGTATAGAGAGTATCATATTTTTCCAAGGTATTGATTGTATCTAAAAAAAAAATTGAAATAAAATAAATATAATATAATTTACTGGATATATTTCACTTATAAAAAGCAATATTAGTTTTTTAAAAAAATTTAAGTTAAAATAGATGCAACTCCTTTTACACTTCTTTTTATTTAGAAGCATATACGTGATAATCACGTAATTTTTAAAATCTTTGCCAAAAGGCTGTGGTGATGGTATTTTTCAAATTTGTATATGTTATTAGATTGGTAAGATAGTTATGATGTTTTTTATATTCCTCTAATTTAAAGTTGTAATGCACAGGTTGGGCAATCCGATTGTAACTGGGGATTGAAATACTTGAGGCACGTGTTGGAGAACTCGCAATTTTATTTAAGCATGCACAAACAACACACATATAAATCACCGGATGAGAGTCTGTAGGCCAGCTGACCATTTCTCCTGAATGCCACAGGGCGCTGTTACCAGCGCGTAGGTTACAAATGTTTATTATTTCATTGTGTGATTGCAATTTAAACAATTTTGGTATAAATACAAATCTAGTATTTCTACGTTTTGATTTTTGATATTAGATGTTTTTAAATCATTCAAAGTTGAGAAGTAGGATTATATGATGGATCAAGACAATCTTCATTTTTTATGTGGTTTGTGAGTTTCGATTTGGTTATACAAGTAATGTGACAGAATATCATAAAATTTGTGTTTCGTCTTTGGACAATCTAAAATTAAAAGTGCGTACGGCATAAAACTTCAGGTCAGGGGACATGAACTCTAAGATGAACCTCGAACCGGAAGGAACTTAATGAGGTTGAGTTCCGAGAGTTTTAGTGGATATTGTCTATGAGGGAGATTAGGGATAAGTTAAGCATTAGCCACATAACAACTGAAAAATACCAATCGAGCTTATATTGCTTCTTTGCTCGACAACAATATGAGCCATTCTTGGATCTCCGAGTTACTGGAAATGAAAAGTCGATTGTGTATGACAAGGTAGTGAGGAAAAGATCCTAGGTAATGACGGCTCCTATTCTTGTGAAGGGTAATTTGTGCTAAAAAAAGCTAATGCTTTTTTGTATTTGGTCTGATTGTCGAGGAACTGTTACAACCAGACCAAACTGTCACAACAGATCTATATTGGGATCAGCTAACTCGACCGCCTTAGAAAATATGTGAACTTCGTCCAGCACTGTATTCATTACTGAGCTATGACTCCATACTGAGATATTCATGGATCGCCTAATTACTGATGATGAAAAAATGGATCGTGTATGACAATGTAGTGAGGAAAAGAGTCAAGGTAATGATAGGTAGTTGTTCACTTCCTATTCTTGAGAAAGCCAATTTGCACCAAAAAAGGCCAATGCTTTGTATTTGGTCTGATTGTCGAGGAACTGTTACAGCCAGATCAAACTATCACTGCAGATCTATATTGAACTTCGCTTCATCACTGTATTCATTATTGAACCATGATTGATCCTTACTGGGTCATTCATGGATCATCTAGTCTGATTGTCGAGGAACTGTTACAACCAGATAAAACTGTCACTGTATTGTGATCAGCTAACTCGAAAGTACAAAAAAAATACTTGAACTTCGTCCAGCATTGTATAATCGAAAAGGTATTGTCGTCCAATATGACAATGCTAAGTCTCATGTAATTTTAAGGTGAAGAAGAAGCTCCAGGATCTTGGTTATGAAGTTTTATCCCACCAATCATACTCGACCTTGTATCATCTGATTACCACTAAATCTTCTCGATACAAAATTTTCTTAAAGAACAAATATTTCAGCATGTTCAGATGGCAGTGGTAAATTTCTTTCTTCAAAGGATAGGATCTTTTATACATCCGACCTAAATGACCTGGTTGACAGATGGAAAGTCATAGAAAAGCGTGGTCAATATTTCATTAATTAATCTCACTTATGAGCTTAAATATGAGAAATGTCTTTTTTTTAAGAAATTTTAGTTTCTTACCAATCTAATATATTAAAAAGGAAATTATAAGTTTTGTATTAGAGGAAACAAAGTTATTCATATATATAAATATATTTTCATTAGCGCTACTGTTTATTATTAATATGTTGTTGTTGTTGTTGTCGTATCCCTTATGGAAGGAGAGAAGAGGGGGCAGCTTCTATTGTGATGGAGCACCCGTAGGTAGAAGTTTGACTTGGCTCCGAGTCGCTGAAGGAGGACAATGCCTTCCGGAAGGCCTTTTAAGGGGAACTATTCCGCATTTGCTTGCCGTATGGGAGAAAAGCCGGAAAACTGCCACCATGTTTGCCACCAACATCGACCATGAGTTTCCTCGTTTTTTGAAACAGTGTCTACAACAAAGCCGCCAGCTGATTGAACCTCTATCCTAATGCTTACCAGTGGCGCACTTTACCAATGAGCCAGCTTTTCTTTTATTTATCATTTGAATAAAATGACTAACAAAAACTTCTAACGATTAATTTCAAAACCAACGCCAAATTTTTGTTGACATTTCTTTCGATTTGCAATCTAAATGAGCAATTATGTTGAATATAATTTTGTTAACAGCGTCGTAAAAATTAACTGGCTTTCAAATAATTAAGATAAATTATGTTGATATTAATTCCTCACTTAAAAATTTAATTCACGTATTTCAATCTATTAATTGATCGAATTTTATTCAATCTACATAATGAATCAATACTTTCCCTTTCTTTTCCTTAAACTTGAATATTGATCATTTCCCACAAACTCTAACAAAGAAATAAAATCCAATTCTGAAGCTAATTGATGTTTAACGAATATTTTTAAGAACTGGTTAAATAGTAAAATAAATTAAGGAAATTCGGTTTATAAAATTCCTTCAGGCCAAAATTTTGCTGGAGGTCATAGTTAAAAAAATGCAAACGCAAATGATAGCGGGTTTTTTTTTTTTTTTTATCGCCGTGCAATAAGCTATATTTATCATGGTGATTTAAATTTCTAATTTAATAGTTTCCACCTGTTTGAACCAGTAATACCACAATAAGAAAAATAACATTTAATTTTGATGATTAAATTTGCATACGCCATCTTCCTAGTTAAATCATCATTAAGTGTATTCTATCATTGCATAGAGAATCCTTTTCCTTTTTGTTAACATTGGTTATTTATACCAAGGATAAGGATGATTTATTCGCAGACATCAGTTAAAACAAACTGTTTTATGTTAATGGTTTTTTTTTTTTATAGCTGGCGATAAAAATTTACATTCATGAATTAAACCAGACATCTCCAACCTTTTAATTTTCTTAAGTCACATGATAATGATGGCTGGGAGGGATGATTGAAAATAATTATCGCTAGCAGTGGTAGAAGATGTCACCAGTTTCTTTTAAGGAGAAAATTGTGTGGCAGATTACATGATCATAAAGAAGCAAAGTCTCAAGTCACACATAAATGATAATAAAATGTAATTATGTTAACGATATTTGACAATAAAGAAGTCGATAAAAAATTAACGTACGTTAAGAAGACAAGTTAGTTATCTAAGGTATGTTTAGCTTATTATTATTAAGCTTTGAGAATTGCTGCATGCCGATAATAGTAGATCTTTTAGCCGCCTTGGACGTAATCAAGACAGAGGGTAGATTAGATTTGGTTTGGTGTGGTTTGGTTTGGTTTTTGTCGCTCTACTGTGATTTTCGCACATTTTAGGCTAATTATACTGGGACCTACAGATTAACATGGATTTCGAACCACCAACAAACATCCATGTCATCTCCAGGATTCGAACATGGACAGAAGGTAGAGGAGCAACACATCGTCCTCCAATGAATCACTGGATATTGTGACATTCCAGATAATGGCCGGGCAGATTTTCTGGCTAAGAAAGGCACATGGATAGTCCAGCAGCCAAATAGTTGCAACTCATTACATTCAATGAAATATTACATCAAAAATCAAATGAGACAGATGGAAGGCATTGCTCACTGCTCGTATCTCCCCAAGAAGTTGGAGGAACATTTTGGAATAAGGTATTTTGGACAAATCTCGTGAAAAGTTGTCGCGGAATTTAGACTTGCAGCGGACCATGACTGTTTGGCGAGCCATCTGTATCGCATTGCCCTTTTGACAGATTAAATTAACCTTTCTGTGCAAAAGACGTGATCATGGACAGGCACCATATAGCAGGATGTCCAGCCTTGCTTGGGGGATTTCGAGTTAAAAGATATTGCAGCGACTATACATTGACCTTTATCTCTTATTGTTTTCTTTTTTTCTAGTGTGTGTTTTACACTGTTTTGATCTTGTAAGAGTTTGTCATTTTCTCTTGCCATTTGAAATAATAATAATCTTTGATTTTTTTTCGAGCATGTTTTTTTTTTTTTTTTCGTCATTGAACAGGTAAAGGAGTTTTAATTACTGAAATGAGAAATAAAAAAAAGGAATTTTGGATGGAACTTCGGCCAGATGGTCCCTGTCCATTACTTCTCCAGAGTCGAAAAGTGGGCAAATAGGATCGGTTGAAATGCCTACGTGATGCAGGCAATCATGTTCCATAGACGCCACTACTTTGCACCTTGGTTTATCGGGAATTACCTCCTCCCATTTTTAGGGCCTGAAGATCCCGCAAGAAATTCGATGTAAATAAAGGTTTTAAGCAAATTTAATCCTCCAATAGCGAATGTCTGTATAAGGATGTTGTAGTAAATTAACACCTCTTTTTGCAAGGAAGTCCCCGCTTGTTCATTTCCCCAAAGACCACAATGGTCAGGCACCCACTAAAGAACGATTTGTTTCTCCTTTAAAGTGACATTTCTCAACAATTCTTCATTGCAAGGATAAAATTAAATTTCTCCTAAATCTAATAATGTCATAAAATTTGTTTCTTATATAAATAAATAAATAATGGTGAGACACATTTTGCTAGATTTGAAAAATAAATTTTCTTTAACTATCATACTACCCATAAATAAATAATAACACCTATAAATAAATTTATGCTTCTTCTTCTTCAACCAACGACCATCTGTGGCCTCTCTGTCATTCGACGCCTTGCCGTCCAGTAAAGATTTGTCATCCCCTGGTGGCTTCTGTCGTGGTCGACATCGTTAAGTGCACTGCAAGATGGGAGGTGGTCTTCAGTGCCGTTAGAGTCTGAGTAAAGTGGGTAGGTTGGCGAATCAGTGACCCCGATGCGGTTAAGGATGCTCTTGTAGGTAGTCGGGCAACGTAGCAACGTATGCTCTTTTACCCTTGTCGGTCTGCTTTCTTGCATTATTGACGTAATTGGTCACAGTTCTGTTAATGGTGCTGCAGCTGCCGCTGTAGGTGAGAAGGCGATATGGTTGGTTCATATTGCATCCTTGCTTGGCTAGAGCATCTGCCTTTTTGTTTCCCTGCACAACGCAGTGGCCTGAGACGCATTGCAGCTCGATCTCGCTTTTTTTTTTTTGTTAAGCAGTTGTAGTAGTTTTTTGGCACTCGGCCACATCTAGTCCTTCTTGGATGTTGGGTGAACATATGGTCTGCATTGCCGAGATTGAATACGAGAAAAAAACACCACTTTTTAGTAGCAGGAAGATGGATAATTAAGTTAGCTGCTTTGCTGATCCTGCTAATTTTTTTAATTAACAACAATAAATGTACGCTATCAATTAATAAATTTATTTATGGGTATCGATAAATATTACACTAATTTAAGTTAAAATTTTTATTTGTTTATTATTTTTTATATCGAGCACACTATCTGTAAAAAATACATATATATATATAGATAATATAAAGATATAAGATTACCCTTTCTTTTTTATTTCCTTCAAGTCCCGTTACTATCGTGCGGAATTCTTCTTCACTAATTCTTGGATGTATATCTGGAGATTCATGCATGAAATAAGAGCATGTAAAACACCACAGAACTCCTGATAAACCTGACGGACAAGAAGAATTACTCAAAAGTTTTTCAAATACTTTTTTTTTTATAAAAAAACACAATTATGCAGTTAGTTCATATTTACCTCCAATATAAAACACCGATGGCCATCCTCCGAGGAACGTTGTGCCGCAGAGAGAGCCAGAGACTATGACGGCCAGAAAAGAACCGATGCCGTAACCAGAGAGAATAAAAGACGCATGAAAACTTCTTTCGTGTTCAGGAATCCACTTGTTCAGCATGTAGAAGATGATTGGAATTATGGGACCCTGGAGGAATAGAATCAGACTCAGTTTATTGGGACTTAAAAAATCATGCTTCAGAGTTTTTTACAATATAAGCATTATTTTTCAATTCCTATATTAGTTCACACTCTCCATATATGTATATCTTGTTCAAATTTTCAATCATTAATGAAATACTTTTTATACATCCACTCGAGTTCAAAAGCATTTTTTTTTACTTGTAGTGGATGACGCTGGATGTTGATACAGTTTTTCAAATGTTAATTCACTAATTTAATTTAATTAATTAATTTTAGTTTTTTTTTTTTTAAGTTGCATATATCTACCAATAGATGGCGCCAGATAAACTTAAAAAATGAATGAAAATTATTTATAGAGGATTTTCTGCATTATAGGGGGAGTAGGAATTGACTTAAAAAATTTTTTTTTAATATATTACTTGTTTTTTTATCAATAGCTTTTCATTCAAAAACGCTGGATTATTAAAATGATTATCTTGATTACAAATGACAACAATTTAGCTGTAAATAACGATAAAAAGAAACTGATTGAATACAATGCAGAAGGAAGGTCAAAAAAATTTCCCCTTTCTTTACAACAGTTCTGTACGATTCCCTTTGGCCGTATAATCAACATCGGACCGATATAACTCGTTGTAATTAATGTTGTTTCTTATCCGACTAAGCCGATAGCAACATCTAGAACAAATCCATGAACTCGTGTGTTTTCAAACAATGAAACTTGAGTACAACTGACTCTTATGGCAACCGATGAAAGTTAAGATATGGCCAGGAGTTACATGAGTCAAGCTACATTCGGTTTGATTTGTCGCTCTACGATTATTTTGTGCACACTCCGTCTTTTAGTCTAGGTAACCGATTAATTCAAAAACCATTGCAAATGTCAATTTCTGTTAAAAACAGCAACGAACTCCGGTATAAACGAAAACAATAAGAAAAAAACTGAACACAATAAAGAATAAATATCAAAATTTTATTTTCATTTATATTCTATGCGATTCTCCTTTGTCATACGGATAACATTTAAACGTTAGTCTATTCATGGTGGCATTACTCATTCTGAATTCGTTTCATGAAAATATGCCAGACTCTTTCTTTACGTTTATTCAAAACCAAGGTTCTTCATTGACTACTCTCAGCCTGCCTACAGCAGAGAACGAACTAAAGATGCCCATAGAATACACTGTCATACTTCACAATGTCTGGGGAATATGACTAACACCTTAAACCACTTCTAGATTTGAAAAATTTGGTCAAATGTTTGTCTTCCAGGCATTGCAATTTGAGCACGGAAAAAACAAGCACCATTTTTCTTTTTAGAGTCTCGGAAAACTTTTGGAAATGTTGGTATAGTATAGTATGCTTGACAAAAATGACACCAGGTTGAACGGAAAAAGCTTTTAATAGAAACCGCATCCGTTTGGATTTCATCAAAACGCAGCAAATCGGTTTGGTGCACTGTGATCAAAACTAGTAGACACGACTTACGTGGATATCCGTGTGACCAAAGAAAGTCACAAGATACTCTCTAAAATCAAAGATAAAAATCAAAACCAATTTTCATGTAATTAGGTCAGGTAGAGCCTTACTGTAGTACCTAGCTTATATCTACAACCCATGAGCTGAAACCAAAGAGCAAAGCAAGCGAAGTAAAACTCAAAATTCAGGGTCAATGCTTAAAATATTTTCCATAATATTAAAAGTATGTGTTTTATTAATTTTGGATCTTGTGTTTTATGAAGTTCGCAATTCCATAAAATATGTGGCTCAGGTGTTTTTGAAGTTAAACCAATTGAGATTATTTTTAATTACTATCAACTATTAGCAGGCAACTTATTTGATCTCCTTACATACTTCTTTTCACCCTTAAAAATTCAAGCTTTGCAGGTTATATAATAGCGAGTTAGTTACTTTAATAAGTTGTGTTTGAAGCAATTATTCATGTGTTAATCTTTAACTCAAATTCCATACTTGACTGATTGTCCAAAGGACATCAGGTATCGATGGCCAGAATATTGGCCGGCTATGTTGCGTTAAACTGGACAAGGGAGAGCTTGAGGCCCTTTTATTGAGGCTAAAATGAGGAAAAGTTGTTTTGGCTGTAAATTTCAAAAAATACCCTATTCAAAAAATGACGCATTTAATAGAATCTTTGATAATTTAAAAGCCAGAATAAATTAAATAATGCACATATATCATGTATTTTCTTGCATAGCTTAAGAGTATAACGCCAGGTTAAAGTTTTTTTCTTGGGAAGTACTACTTATTTGGATTCAAAATTCAATGAGCAAAAATTACATAAAAATTATCTATTTTAAATTAATCCTTGCTTCATTAATATGATCCATGGGAGGTCTAAGTTTATGGAAGAAATAAATAGGTGTGGGTTTATTAACTCTATGTGTTTTTATTTTGCTGTTATTCGAACCTTGGGAGTTTATTGGTTTTAGAAACACTTATTTCAAACATCCAGCCCTTTTGCAGGTTTAGAACCTGAAACCTGTGATGCCAAGAGGCCAGAAGCCCCGGCTTGGATTGGCTCTCAGGCCCATGTTACAAATCAGGAGGGTGTTTCACTTTTGCAGATGAGTTTGTCAGTCCCCTTGCAAAGCTCTGATGCCAAGCCAGACCGGGACTATGGTTTAAAAGTGTATTTCAATCACCTACAAGCACAAAAGTTGGTACCTGGGTCTCTAGAGAACAGCATTGTGACTTCCCAGCTTATCAGAGCTTTTGCTTTTAATGTAAACACTTTTATTTACTTTTTTCAGTGATGAAACATAGCTAGCAATTATGTCGTTTTGTCAGAGAGTGTAATCATTCAAGCCTAAAACTTTTATAACTTCGAACGGATTGATTCAACCCACGATTCGATCCGTGTGGCGTTGCCACCACCTTCCAAACGTCAACAGGAAAAGCTAACAGATTGTGAAAAACGTGGCTCAGCTGCTGAGCAGGTGGCAGCTGTTGCGGTGGGTGCTATAAGGAGTTCTTTCAAATACCATCAGCCACCACGTTTCACAAGCCACTTGAGTAGATATACCAAGGTGTATATTAGAAGCTTGTGTCGGAAAATGATCACATTATTCTTTGACTGAACTGTGTATCTATTGACATATGAGTTAAATTTCTTCTCCATCGGGATGGCTCAATGAGATTAAAAGCAACTATTCTGCCACAGGAAATGGAGTTAGGAAAATTTACGAAAGGCTGTCTTAAAAAACTAGCGCTTCTGCACTTTTCAGGGCCAACACCAACTCTGCATATATAAGCGGAATTAAAAATTCAACAGCCACTGGAAGAAGAAGAAAGTGGCCAGCAAAGGACACCAGTGCACGAGAATGATCATCTCTTTTTCTCCTTTACAACTCAGCCAGTGGCCGGGAATGAAAACCACAAGCTGTTATTTTGGCACCTGTGCAAAACAATGTTTGGCACTCGAAGACTTAAAGCATCCATTTGGCACTAGAATGAGGATGAACAAGAAAAATCTTTGTTGTTTAAAAGTTTCCATTCAGTTATTTTTAAAATTTGAACTAGTAAATCCAAATAACCTGTCGGATTCCATAACCTTAAGCAAAAGTCATCATTTTGTAAAAATGCAATCAATATAGAAACTTGATTCAAAATATTCATTCAGTTTTAATATCAAAAAATATACTATATTTTAATATAATATGCATAAAATATTTTTGAACCAGGTTCAATATTCATTTCAGCCCGTTAGATTGTCCCTGAATCGTGCAGAAAGCAATTGCGGATGGCACTTGTTGTATGTTTGTGAGGAGGTTAATGGAGATGTCTGTTTAGTTTACTTTTAAGGGATAAGAAGACGTATTGGCGCCTAATCTTTCGAAGCAATTGATGATGATCGTGAATCATCCATAATGGCATCAGGCGCCGAATTTGACGTTAGGTTCAAAAGACTTTTTTCTCAACAATAACCCGGTGATGCAGTGTTTTTGAATCAGGCCAGTACAGATCAAGTGGAACAGATCATGTAACAATGTCTGGGTATGCCTTATTGTACATGAAACACATAAAGTTATAACTTGAGATACCTGTTCGTTCTTTTAAGGATAAAGATATTGTTGCACCTGATAAGAACCTATAAATTGAGTGATGTACATGCAAATGAGGAATCTGTTGAAAATATAAAGTCCAGCCACATACAATGATCTCCATTATAATGTTAATACTCTGCTTACATACAATAATGGATCTATGGGTAATATTAATGGCGCAAAAAGGAACAAATTGGTTTTGCTAATGATTAAGTTAAGCACCAACAACATCGGTCGATTCTGGTGTTTACGGATCAGTCAGAAGGTGCAGATTATTGCAACAAATAAATTTGCGGATATTTGCATGTACATGAATCGCCCATAAAGTTACAGCTTGAGATATCTGTTCAGTTCCTTTTGGGGATAAGACAACTAATTAACACTGTCATCTTCTAACCATTGGACCCAGAGTAATCAATGTCTCCATGTATCCGTCAAATTGCAAGGGCAGAGTTGCTTTTCTTTGAATTTCAGAGGTCTTTTTTTTAACTTACATCAGGAGTGGGTCTGCAGAGTTATTTGAATCTAGGTATAGATGAAGTGAAGGTGCAAATCGTTTTCCTAACAAATAAATCAGGATCTGTCTGTTGTTATATGTTGCAGTAAAGATTTTCAGCAAATGACTTCCCACTCAGTTCTTTTGGAATCCCAAAGACTTATGTTAACACTAATCATCTTCTTCACAATTAGTGATAGCCAATGATCTCACAATATGTGAGCGTAAGCTGTTGACTTCCACTAATGAAATTTCAAGAATGAGCCTTCAACTGTATGGAAGGTGATATACAGATTGCTTTTGATTGTATTATGGATAATGAGAGAATTTATTCATTACTTGAAGATGTTGAAGACAATCCTTAGCTTGATTGTAAAAAATGCAAAACAGGGTTTGGTGTGCTCTCTCTTAGAGTGACCAAGTGACTCTTAAATTTAATCCTCTACCAAACATTTCGTTTCTGCCATATTCATTCAGAACTTATTACCTGATTCACCCATCCCCATCGAAGCATAAGAGATAGCATTTACTTGAAATTATAGTACCAGGTTCAAGAGAAAATTCTTGAAATAGACTTCAGAGATTTTTTGGATAAGCGCAAGTCATTTTATGAAAAACAAAAATGCATCCATAGCTAATGGGAAGAATTCATGACAAAGAAAGGATCATTCCATATTCTTGTTATTCAAAATAAGTCTATTCTTCATATATTTTCGTTTCCCATTTCCGTCAGGAAAAACACGGAGATTTCAGTTTGACCTGGGTGATGCCGGGAACGCGAGAGACCTGTTCGCCCACTCTCATGTGACTAAATGTTGAACGATAACACCAAGGACAGCTCTAATTGGAGTTCACGCTTTCTATTCCGTTCTCTCAAATTTATTGAACCATCTCTATTTTCCAACTCTCCAAATTTATCATGCAAACTTTGAGCTATATTAATCAATTTTTGAATTAGAGCTGCTGGTTCAATTGCCCCAACTACAGTTAATACAATGTTCCATGAACTTAAAATTTAAACCACAAAATTCAGCATCAACATAAAATTTATGAGGTACAACTTAAATTACACCCACAAATTAATTTTCAAACTCCTATATTTAAATCCAAAATTTATTATTATTGAATAAGACATAACAACCGTAAAATCGTTCTTCATTGAAAAAAATAATGAAGAAAAAGTCAAATGTTTCAGAAATTAATTATATAATAAATGTAAGCCAGGTCTGCTTCAGTTTTTCTATCCATTAATCAATAAATAATTCAATTACTTGTATTTTCTTAATCCAAAACTGCATTTATATATGTACATGCAATCTTACATTCTTACTGTATATCGTGATAAAATTCCTTATAAGCTTTTGGAAGACCAAATTTTAAAAACTTTTATTACAATCAATCAGTGTATACTCAGAGGCTAAAAACATTCCTTGAGCCATCCCATTTTGCAATGGAGCTGCCTGGAGGACATTCCAAGGCGTGACCAAGGTGGCAGGAAGTGATGCTAACTTTGCTCTTCGGAGAAGTGCTGAGAAAAGAGCATAATTCTTTTTCACTTGCTTCTGTGTGTGATCGGAAAGGCCACAGACCTAAGCGAGCGCTTTGATGAAGGGCAGATTGCAATATGTCTCGACTCGAACTTAGTATTTCCGAGCCTGCGACTAGTGGATTCGTTTATGATCTACGGTTGTTCCGTGCCCCGCCCCACAAAGTGGATGATGACGGTGGAAACCGGCGATGAACGACATGGTGTTGAACACGCATCACACGCTATCAGAAAACGGAGGGCTATCTCGCCATGAAGCAAAACCGGGCCACACGGTGAAACTCAATGACCTCCCGCAATACAAATGGAGGCCATGTGAATAATGTCGAGGAGCACCTGTTCATGAGACACCTGTTGGATCGCTGGGCTACCGGCAGGCATCCGCTACCGTGCGCTTTGCTGATGGCGTCATGTAACGCCTACTTTGGGCCGAACCATCGTGACTTCAGTCCATGGATCCATTGGGAAAACTGCCTGATCAAAGAATGGTCACGGTTTTTGTCATTCATCACCGATGTGTAATACGGGCCACATAAATATCTCCGGAGCAGAACAATGGCTCCCTGTGTGCAGTGGTCATACAGGCCGTGTTGGCAGTGTGTCATGCTTTGAGGAATGATTCTCTTGAGCATCTGGGACACGTGGTTGTATTTGAGCCAGGCAGTGAGGAGAATGCTCCTGGGGCCGTCTGAACATCAGTGCGGACCAGATTCACCGCCGCCCAGCCTCTGTTTTCCGGCTGATGAATGATTCTAACGGGGACATCTTGCCTTTACAGGCTAAGTATGTTGAGTGGTTCAGAACATGATGCCAATTCCGGTGTCAATGCAGCGCTAACTCACCGGGATCTCCCAATCAGTTAACACCGTTGGGACGTCTGGACGGCGGCTCAGTTCAGGCCACCAATTATCAAATATCCTCAAATTTTGCGTGATAAAATTTGGCAAGCATACCCATTTCCAATCGTTCGCCGCAGCCATCTGGAACTTGTTGTCCGTAGTGTGAGATTAAGCTTCCGTGTTGCGCACCCGGGTGAAGACCGCCTCAAATTATTAACAGTGAGTCACCATGTTTTGGCTTTTGAGTGGCACGTAACCCGTGCATCAAATAGTAAAATATTACATAGTAAAATGGTATTTATTTCTATAAGGAAATTTCTTTTTGTGGTACCTCTGCTGCCCACTTCCAACAATATTACTCAGAAGCATGTTCACTACATAAAAATTCTAGAGTGAAATTATTCATAAAATCTAATGAATTAAAAATGAATACTTATTTATGTTTGCACGGCTTGTCAGTTGTCACCACATAACTCACATAGTGGCGACAGTTATCAGGAGCCGAGTTGACGTGCGCTTTCTTTGATCTCCGCTATAACGTCCATTGGTCTTGCATATAGAGTTTTTTCGAAATTTTTTTCACTTTGAGCTGTTCTTACTGCTTTATTTAAATTTCTTTCACAAAGCTTTTTTAAATTTCATTTGTGTGGGTTTTGTATTAAAGGTTCCTTTCACGTGCTTTTTATGTAAAATCTAGCTTCGAATTTCCAGTAGCTTTATATTTCTTTTAGGATCGCTGTCATAAAAGCTATGTGTTTTTGTTTTCTTTTTTTTCAGTCACTACTATTGGTTCACGCTCTCCCATATATATAACTTCGTACAACTTTTCAATAGTTAATGCAAAATATTTTCTCATGCGCTTAGGTTTCAAACCACATGTTTTGGAAACTTGTGCAGTGGCTTCGACTTACGTAGATGTCACTTTGCGAAGTCTCTTTTTCAAGTATAATTGGTCGGTAAATGTATTAATTAATTTTGATCAGCTCAGGTAGCACGTCATCACGCCGATAGATGGCTCGACATGTAGAGGAAAATGACAAGCGTCTCTACGTGAAACAGCTCGAGCCGGATTTAATATTTATGGCGCCGGGTTTTCTAGTCTCTTGCATTAGTAAACCTCTAAAGTTATATGTAATTTCACATGGGCCAGTTTAGCTTCAGCATCCTTTGGTTAACTGTTGATACTGTAGAAAACTTTTTATTTTTTGTAAAACGCCTTCTGTCCTTAAATTTCACTCGTTTATTACATTACTCTCACCAAACTTTAGAAAAAGCATTAGAATCAACAGGCCAAGACGCATTATGATCATGAATTACGATGCTCTTGCTTCAAGGGAATTCACCAATGCATCCTTTTCAGGTCATTGTGCTTTGGGTAATTGCAGTGGAGTTGCGACATTAAGTACGCCTTTACCGTGAAACCTGGCGAAGTGGCGCTGATATTGACGTTTGCCAGAGCGACTTTGTAAGTAGCGGCCGGCGGTGAAAGCGTAGGAAAGAATATGAGACCCTCTTTGGTATAAAGTCATCATTGTGTAACTCAAAAGCAAATAGTAAAAAGCATTTCATCACTCATTTCAGCCATAATCAAGCAATCCAAACAGAAATATTTTTAAGCTCATTCTGAGTGATATTTTAAAAATTGATTTTGAAAAAAAATTGTTAATCCATTTTTAATAAACTTGAGATCACCTTGCTTAAATACACAAATAAATGCCATATTTTATAAAAGAATATTTTTGTTTCAATAGATCTCTAAATTCTTGAAAAATATGCTTCCTTCAATATTCATAATGAAGGACTTGCCCAGTTCACCATCCTTAGCAGTAACATGAGCAACTAAGAGAGGTGCTTGAGTCATTGTTCAGGTGGTAACGCATACTGCTGGTGTGCGTAAGAGCGAAGATTGCAATCACTGGAGGCATTGTTTAGACGCTGTTTCAAAAAACGAGGGTGATGTGATGTTCAGCATCTTTTTTGTTAGCTCATACTCCACCGTGAGTTTCAGGCTTCAAGTTCCTGCATGCCAATGAGGATAGTCGCAAGTCCTTCGTGAATGCACACTGCCATCCTTCTTCATCGACTCGGAACAAGTCAGACTGATTACGACATCCGCAGCCATCATCCACCGCCATCTTCATCGGTATCAGCAACCATACAGCAGAAGCTGGCCTCCTTCCACCCATCCATGAATGGACCTCATGGATTGTCCGTCCCATGCTACATCTAGCTTGCTAGGGATTAGTCACTGCAACCAACACTAGAAGGGTTCAGATTCGAATTCACTAATGGCATCCAATTCAGGGCAGTATTGTCAGAAACGAGGGAGAGCTAATTCAGGGTTGGTCTCCACCATGAGCGCCTAGTGTATGAATCGTTTCGTATAAATAGTCAGGCTTCTGTCAGGTAGAAGTTTTGAGGGGTTTCTCATCATTTTCCATTTTTAGGAGCAGTTACCACTTCAAAAATTAACCATAATCAGCCACCTCATCCCAGTGGTTCATTGGCTTCGCCATCAACAATTCTGTAAGTGCAGTAAAATTCGAAAATGGTGCAGCAATCTGTGAAATACATTTCTCATTCTGATTAAAATACAAATTGCAACGCCGGAAAGTCGCAGCTATTAAAGCATAAAAAGAGAAAAGCAGGAATGGGACTCCTGTTTGTTGTTTGTACGACTAATCTCCGGTGTCCTGCAGTGCGGGCAGGACAGGCGACCCATGAGTCACACTCGCGGATGGAGAAAAAGGGAAACTTTTGTTGTGATGAACTTCGTAGGTAGAGGTCTAACAGTTTCCGTGACGCTCTTTACAGTCAAATGAGACCGGGACCTACGGCCTAAAAATTAGTTTCGATCCCCTACAAGAAACATCCATGGCACCGCCGGGACTCGAACCCGAAACCTGTGGCACCGAGCGCCAGAGCTCTAGACACTTTTGCCATTCAGGCCTGGAATGGGACTGTTGAGGAAATAATTATAAATGTGAGTTTCGATTGGTTGAAGAAGTACACCAAACTAATAGCACGATTGGTTGCACAAGCAATAAAAAAATTTCAAACTAATGAACTTTGTAAATGATCTACATCATTTAATAAGTTATTTATGAACTTATATGAAGTTTATAGTTGCAAATTAAATTCCACGAGCATGACGGGTTATGGTAGAGGAATGATGTACGTTTCTTGTTTCCGCATAAATTATGTCATATTTCTTTTATTTTCATTTGCTGGGCATGAAGTAATATAGTATTTTGTTACTAAATAATACTAATGCCAATACAATATGTGAAGGCCCAGTATTATTATTCAAAAGTACCACACCAGCCTACCACAGTTTTCTGAAATTCCACTCTGAGAAAGTAGAACTGATACTAGAAATCATTACAAAGAATATAAATTTTAATTTGCAGTTAAATGCTTGATAATGCTCACATTCTATAAAATTAAAAAATAGTTTACTCTTAAAACGAGATACAAAAATCAGTGTGAAATAATCATAATTGCTTCTGTAGTTTCAAATAGTAGATTAAATATTTATGATAAATTTCATGATTTTTTTCCTTTGAAATATAGTTAATTGTTTTGAAAGACTTTCTTTCAAAAAGTGATATTTAAAAAATAACAGACCTTTTAAAATAAAGAAAATAAAGCATTTTTCATACAAGCACCAAATTCAATAATATGTAAATAATTTTATTTTTAATAAGAAATGGAATTTTAGCATTTTTTCATGTTCCTCGTATGTGAAAGAAAAACTTGAGTTGTAATAAATTTATAAAGACAGGAATTGTGCAACACTTACCCTCAATTTGTACACTGAGCTGAAAATTAATAGTGGTAAGTTTTTAAGGTTTATCTTGGATGGTAAGATGTTAGAATGAGCATACTGAATTTTCGCTCATTATATTAAGCATCAGAATGTTAGCATAATGATAATATCAATGATAATACTTATAATATATATTAACATCACCGAAATACCATATATTAGCATCACGAATATGTTTATTTATCCACGAATATGCTTATAATAATAACATATCGAACAATAGCATAATGTTATGCGAATGTGTACTTATTGTGTTGTCACGAATAATGCTTATAGTATTATAATGAATTTGTTTTTATACACTCATGTCCATAAATTAAGATAATGAAGTTCAGGCAAAGAAAGAGAACAGAAGCAAAACAAATTTGACTTATTTGTAAAGTCTATTAATTAGCAAAAGGTAAAAAGGGCAAAAAAATGCTATATGTTTGACATAAATAAAAATTCGATTTTTACTCCCTGGAGCAAATTTCAAAAGGACCCCCTATTTACAAACAGTATAACATGGTTAATATGATGGTTAATATGGAGTATGTCTCCCGGACGATGCAATACAGGCCTTACAACGCCTAGGCATGCTGAGTATCAAATTATCAATCTGATCTTGAGGAATATTACACCACTCATCAAGCAATGCCCTCCGAAGTTCCGGTTGACAGGTGGGAGGGTTGACGGGCTGCAATTCGTCGGCCAAGCATATCCCACACGCTCTATTGGATTCAAGTCCGGTGGTATGCTGGCCAATCCATACGGGTGACATCCTCCAGTGAGAAGGCATTCGTCTACAATGTTTGCACGGTGAGGACAGGCGTTGTCATCCATAAACAGAAATTCAGCACCCATGTCGCTCCGAAACAAACGTACATGCTGTTCCAGAATGGCATCCCGATAGATGTGGCCTGTCATCGTTACAATCTGCAATGCAGGTCAGTTCAGAACCAAGAGAATTCTTCCCTAAACGAGCCATCCTCCACCACCGTAACGGTGTCGTTCAATGGTGTTCTCTTGGTGGTAACGGGTACCTGGCGCTCTCCATATGAAAGTCCGGCGAGAATCAGACTGCAAACTAAACCTGGACTCGTTGGGCATCACACTAGACCACTGTTGCGGTGTCCACAATGCATGCTCTCTACTCCAGGTTAATCGCAGGCGACAGTGAGTTGCGGTAAGTGGAACATCTGACAGGCCTACGAGCATATAGACCAATGTGCCTAAACGTCTGTACACGGTCTGCCTTGAACTGTCTGTTACCGGTAGCTGAAGAGAGCTGACGAGACAGGGTCTGATGCTGATGCCCGTCTGTTTCTTTTTTGGCAGTAACTGCTAAATACCGGTTACTCATTCGGCGTTTGTAACTCGGGGGCGACCTGTGCTGTAACATCTACTCACCTTCATCTTTGGAATCGTTGCCAACCTGGAGATGACACTCTGGGCGATTCCAAGTTCCTCGGATACTTCCAGCTGGGTACGTCCACATTCCATCCCCGATAATTCTACCACTTAAAAAAATCATCCAAATGCTTCCTTTGTGCCATAACTATGCGGTTATTGCACTGAAAGGCTTTAAAGCAGCATGGGAACACAATTTACTTCTTTGCCACTATTCCCGCTATGCTGCCCTATCTTTTACACCCTCGTCATTGTGACACTATCCGCATCTGATTGGTTTTCTGTAATTTGCAGATTCTTCTACCACAAGATGTGTGTGATAATTCTACAGGTGAAAGTACATTTTTGAGTTCAATTTCTGTGCGATTCACAGTTATCCTTAATTTATGGACGCTGAGTGTACTATTAACATTAGAAATATGTCTATAATACTAACATCATAAGTAGGCTTATAATATTAGCATCAAGAATCTGCTTCATCGTTTGCTCACGAATCTGCTTATAATATTAGCATCACGAATCTGTTATTGCTTATAATATTAGCATCACGAGGTTTGCTTCCATAATATTATGTTAGAATGTCTTTCTATAATATTAACAATACGAGTATTAGCATATCATTAAGATGCGAAATATCATTATAACTTACCAATATCTAAAATTATTGAGCTTAAGGTCAGTTACAACTAAAAGCTATAATGAGATAATATTTTAATCAAATTTCCCCATCAGTCTTAAAGTATGAGGTTGGGGTTTTTAGGCATGATATTTATCACTAGAATAATTTTTCTCTAAATAAAAAACATTCTGTAGCACACACACACACACAAAACCCTCCCAGTTAAACTGCAAATACCATCAAATTGTAATCTACATTAAAAATGTAATCTGAAAACTTCGTGTTTAAAAGGTCGTTTAATTGTATAAATTTCAATTTGTTATCAGTGTAACATATCAAAACTTTTTGTATTCTGTCACAGAATACTAATTTATTTTAGGCTGTTTACATCATGTTGATATTTTTACATCGACAATAAAAACTATAAAACCATGTCACGTGCATTTTTTTTTTTTTAGTAATTTCATAAATTAAGGAGCATATTCACATTTAAAATTCACACTTTAGAGGTGAAAAGTCGGACCATTGAGATAACGTGAAAAGTTTTTAGTGTTCAATCGACCCGCAAAAATACTATTCAAAGTGCTTCGAATACATGAATTGAAATAAACCAATCTTTTTTAGGTGATCATGTAAAGTAAGCCAAGATTGATATTATTCTTAAAAACGATAAACTGGCACTTGCAGTTTTCCATAATGCCATCGCTGACGTTTTTAGCAGATTACGCTAAATAATATCATTAAAAGGAAATTACTAGTATAGGATTTTTATATCATAAAATTTTACTTCCTTAAAATTTATAATTCAATAAGATAAGATTTGTAAGGGTAAAATATTGCTAATGATTACACCAATTTAATTGCCTCATTTTCAACTAAGATATTACAATATGAAGTTCCATACAATACAAAAATTAAATGCTGAATCATCACATTTTATTAATAATCCAAAAGATATATATTAAACACCAGATTATAATATCTATCTATCTTCATCATTGTCACCAACAGCCTGGGGTGGGCCAAGTCCTCACCGTACTGGTGAGTTTCGAAAAGATATTTTGCTTTTTCAATGGGGTGGGGTTGTCTGCCCTCGCCCAGCCTCTCTAAAGAATCATATTAGATTGGGATCTACGCTTTTAATTTTTTTTTTTTTTGAGTTATACCTGTCCAGATTCTGGATTCTTATTCAGTTATGTCCCTATGAGTAGTTTAAAGTGTCAGGGCTTCATACCAGGCAGCACTATATTTATCATTTAGCACTACCCAGGGGCCCATGGCTTGAAGGTGCATGTTACAGGAAGGGTTATATGGCTGCTATCCCCACAATGCTCTATGATCATCGTGTGGGCCAGTTTGCTGTTTAAAGTGGATTCAAACAGCTGTAAAGATCCATGACGTCACGGGCTCAGGGCCACTTGTCTGCCACGGGCGCCCGAGCTTTCCATATATCATTTGTAACATCGCGGCTATACTAGACTTATAACGGCTTCCAACAAGAGAGTCACCTGGAGGTTCGAGAGAATACAATTTTCTTGTTACAAGCACTATTAATTTATACCATATATATAAATGCATAAAAATATAAGAACTCACAGGGTTATTACTTAAAAGCTAAGAAATAAATCACAAATTCTACAATTAAATCACGTCACAGTTCAGAATTTCAGGACAAATTTAGAGTTCTTGATCTACGTCACATCAGGGTTGCACAGTTTGGTATACCTTAATTATCGCAAGGCGTACAGTTAAAGCCAAGGGGCTCCACGCGAGTATGAGAGCGCCAGTTTCAATTCACTTCGAAAAAAAAACAACAAAGTTCTGGGCGATCATTCATGGACTCTCATATATTCTGCAAACTTTCAGTTTAAGAAAATCAAAATCAAGGAAGGCCAAGCTTATATCACTTTATAATTAGTCAGGCATTTCTCAACTAATTGACCGATCATAAGTGCGGTGAACATCTGTCTGGTGTGGTCCATATTCATTCTAACTATTTTTCCAGGGCTTACGTGAGAGGGAACCAGCGCGAACCCAATCTCCTATTCTCATGGGTCACTCGCGTTATCATATGTCCCGCCAGAATGCTCTGTCGTCAGGTTTGGTCGACGGGTTTGAAAATCATTCGAAGGCCACAAAAAACACTAATTCCCGCATGGCAATATGGCTTCTGCAACAATACCAGCACGTTTCAACTCAAAATGCATTTCAGCCAGTCAGCCAGCAGTCAAGTGCATACATTTCTCTCTATAACCACCGAGGCAGAGGTGCCTGACTCAATACAAAATTGAGAAAAAAAATGTTTTCAAACAGTATAAAGCGTATTTACCATCTTTGTAGAATTCAGCATCAATCCGTCTTTATAAAATTCAGGTGATATATCTATTAAATTAATACATTCAAGCTAACCCAGCTTTTTTCATTTAATCATTCTTTGTGGGTTGGGCGTCATTAAAATTAATTGGTAAATCATTTTGAAATTAATAAAATATAACAAAAATAGCTGGGGGCCCAAATCAAAACTATCAAATTTTTTAAATTGGTTTAAATCTTAGAAAACTTCTCTTAGGTTACAATGGAACTCAACTTTTGTCATATCTGACATCTATTAACTGGTTTCACCTTTTTATTATTATTTATCACTGTGACAATTAGTGCAATTATGCTTAAAAGCTCTGAGAATAAAAACAATAGGTTTTTAAAATTGGAAGTTAGTTGTTTCTTGATATTTCTGTGCAACAGCATTATCAAGGCTATGGCTTTATTTTTAAATAAAAATCAATTTAAGAAGAAAAGTACAGTTTTATTTTTACATTAAAAATAGTTTAAGAAAGATAAAAACAAAGCTCCAAATTTTACAGGAGACATATCGGAGAATTGAAGAAGGAAGAAATGAGTGTATGGCACAAAAATAAAACCAAAGGTCTCGTCACAGCATGCCTTTTAGAAATTTTTCAAAAAAGAAATTCACACACGCACATACCATAGCTCCACACACACACACAGATGCACACACTCATCCTACTGGGGGTGAGCAAGGAAGTCATGGGATACCTCTTAATATCGTGTCGGCCCTCCTTTCGCCCGGCGAGAAGTGCAGCAACTCGACGTGGCATGGACTCAACAAGTCGTTGGAAGTCTTCTGCAGGAATATTGAGCCATGCTGTCTCGATAGACGTCCATAATTGTGAAAGCGTTGATGGTGCAGGATTTTGGGCACGAACAGACCTCTCGATGATGTCCCATAAATGCTCGATGGGATTCATGTCGGGCGATCTAAATTGGCCAGATCATTCGCGGAATTGTCCAGAATGTTCCTCAAACCAATCATGAACATACCAATGTGTGGTAGGGTTGTGAATGCAGTGACAATTTTTGTGTCATCCACTAGTCCATAGTTCAGACTTTGGTCCATGAAGTCCATGAATGGCTGCAAGTGATCTCAAGTAGCTGAACATAAGCATTTTCGGTCAATGTTCGGTCAGTCGCACCAGAGGACCAAAGTCCATGTCATGAAAAACAGCCCACACCATTACGGAGCCACCACCAGCTTGAACAATGCCTTGCTGATGGTTTGGGTCCATGGCTTCGTGGGGTCTGCGCCACACTCAACCCTACCATCAGCTCTTTCTTGCAGCTGAAATCGTGACTCATCGGACCAGGCCGATTTTCCATTCATCTAGGGACCAACCGGTATGCTCACGTGCCACCACGAGAGTCGCTGCAAGCATGTCGTTCTATCGTAAAGGCACTCGAGGTCAGGTCTTCTCTGAATAGCCCAAGAAAGCCAAATTTCTCCGCACTGAGGTTCTAACAGACAAGTCGCTGTACGTCCCACATTGATTTCTGCAGTTCATTGACACCGTGTTCGCTTGTCCTAGTAGAATTTCACGACTCTTTGCCAGACTTGCGTCGCCGGTCTCGGTCATTAAGTGCAGGCAGATTCGACCATTGCGCTCATCCAGCTAGTGGGATGTTATGTGCCTGAAATTTCATACTCTCGGCTTTGCCTCTTGACACGGTGGATCTGAGATGTTGAATTCCCTAACGATTTCCGAAATGGCATGACCCATGCGTCTACTTCAACTAACGCATTCCGCGTTCAGAATCTGTTAATTCCGTCGTGCGGTCATCATCGTCAAAAGCCTCTTTCCACATGAATAACTTACGGGTGAAATGAAAGCTCTGCGAAGGCACTGACATTTCATACCTGTTCTACGCGATGCTATACAATATGAAAGTTTGCATATTGCTTTATCCCTGACTTTTATTCTTCAGTGTATATATATATATGTATATATATATATATATATATATTTTATATTATGTATATATGTATATATATATATATATATAGCACATGCTTAACCTCATGTACTCATATATATATATCTTTCTTTGCTGCTATATATATATGTATATTTGTATGTAGATTTTTGTTTCGACTAAAAAAAGATATTTATGATTATATATCCCCTTCAAATAATGGAATTTTATATTGCAACCGTGCTTCCTGCTACACACTGCAAGAGCGCCCCTATTGGTGTTCAGGAAAAATGGTCAATGGGCCTCGGGGCTGCGGGAAGTATAGCCTGGCTCCGGCACTGCCTGAGAACCGTTTAGTTTACAATAACTCAAGAAAAGCGCTTTGTTTATTTTACTGTTTTATTTATTTATTATTATTTGTTATTTATTTATTTATTTTTGGCTTAGAGTGAAATTCTTCCACTGTCTTTGACTCCTGATGACCAATTGGCTAGCTCTGACCTTTCTTGGGTGCCAAGAAGGCAAGCAATACGTAAC
>BPLR01015997.1:0-62391 GCA_021605095.1 Caerostris extrusa | reverse complement strand
TTACGCATTGCTGTTAGCTAAATAAAGAATTTTTTTTCCCTATGCAATTTATTCCTAATTTAATTTTAATCTTTGTGATTAGTGGTTATCATGATTTCCTCTAATTTTCCCTAAATTTCTGTTCCTGTTAACCAAAAACGACATTTAATTTTTAAAAATTTCAGTTTAACTTTTTAATTGGATTTTTTCTATTATAATGTTAATAGCAGAAACTGTATATAGATTTCGTAAAAATTGAACAGTTAGCTAAATAAAGAATTTTTTTCCCTATGCAATTTATTCCTAATTTAATTTTAATCTTTGTGATTAGTGGATATCATGATTTCCCCTCTAATTTTCCCTTTTAAATTTCTGTCTTCTGTTAACCAAAACGACATTTAATTTTTAAAAATTTCAGTTTAACTTTTAATTGGATTTTTTCTATTATAATGTTAATAGCAGAAACTTTATATAGATTTCGTAAAATTGAATAGTTAGCTAAATAAAGAATTTTTTTTCCCTATACAATTTATTCCTAATTTAATTTTAATCTTTGTGATTAGTGGCTATCATGATTTCTAATTTTCCCTTTTAAATTTCTGTTCCTGTTAACCAAAAATGACATTTAATTTTTAAAAATTTCAGTTTAACTTTTTTAATTGGATTTTTTCTATTATAATGTTAATAGCAGAAACTGTATATAGATTTCGTAAAAAATTGAATAGTTAGCTAATAAAGAATTTTTTTCCCTATGCAATTTATTCTAATTTAATTTTAATCTTTGTGATGGCTATCATGATTTCCCCCTCTAATTTTCCCTTTTAAATTTCTGTTCCTGTTAACCAAAACGACATTTAATTTTTAAAAATTTCAGTTTAATCCTTAATTGATTTTTTCTATTATAATGTTAATAGCAGAAACCATAGATTTCGTAAAATTGAATAGTTAGCTAAATAAAGTTAAATTTTTTTTCCCTCATGCAATTTATTCCTAATTTAATTTTAATCTTTGTGATTAGTGGCTATCATGATTTCCCCCTCTAATTTTCCTTTTAAATTTCTGTTCCCTGTTAACCAAAACGACATTTAATTTTTAAAATTTCAGTTTAACTTTTTAATTGGATTTTTTCTATTATAATGTTAATAGCAGAAACTGTATATAGATTTCGTAAAAATTGAATAGTTAGCTAAATAAAGAATTTTTTTTTTTTTTCCCTATGCAATTCTTATTCCTAATAATTTAATTTTAATCTTTTGTGATTAGTGGCTATCATGATTTCCCCCTAATTTTCCCTTTTAAATTTCACTCCTGTTAACCAAAAACGACATTTCTAATTTTTAAAAATTTCAGTTTAACTTTTAATTGGATTTTTTCTATTATAATGTTAATAGCAGAAACTGTATATAGATTTCGTAAAAATTGAATAG
Source organism: Caerostris extrusa (assembly GCA_021605095.1). NCBI lineage: Eukaryota > Metazoa > Arthropoda > Arachnida > Araneae > Araneidae > Caerostris > Caerostris extrusa. The sequence continues at coordinate 60,985 of BPLR01015997.1, read as the reverse complement.
TTAGCTAAATAAAGAATTTTTTTTCCCTATGCAATTTATTCCTAATTTAATTTTAATCTTTGTGATTAGTGGCTATCATGATTTAATTTTCCCTTTTAAATTTCTGTTCCTGTTAACCAAAACGACATTTAATTTTTAAAATTTCAGTTTAACTTTTTAATTGATTTTTTCTAATATCGTGTTAATAGCAGAAACTGTATATAGATTTCGTAAAAATTGAATAGTTAGCTAAATAAAGAATTTTTCCCTAAGTATGCAATTTATTCCTAATTTAATTTTAATCTTTGTGATTAGTGGCTATCATGATTTCCCCTCTAATTTTCCCTTTAAATTTCTGTTCCTGTTAAATCTAAAACGACATTTAATTTTAAAAATTTCAGTTTAACTTTTTAATTGGATTTTTCTATTATAATGTTAATAGCAGAAACTGTATATATAGATTTCGTAAAATTGAATAGTTAGCTAAATAAAGAATTTTTTTCCCTATGCAATTTATTCCTAATTTAATTTTAATCTTTGTGATTAGTGGCTATCACGATTTCCCTCTAATTTTCCTTTAAATTTCTGTTCCTGTTAACCAAAACGACATTTAATTTTTAAAAATTTTAGTTTAACTTTTAGTTGATTTTTCTATTATAATGTTAATAGCAGAAACTTTATGCGGGTTTCCGTAAAATTGAATAGTTAGCGAAATTATCTACTGAAAATAATAAGTAATAGCAAACTAATTTAAATTAAAATATTGACACATTTAAAGGCACTTTTAGAATTATTATCTGTCTCTAGATAACAAAATATACGCACAATGAAATGTGCGAAATATCATTTTCTCATCTGAATATCATTTTCTCATTGAAATATCATTTTCTCATTTTTAATTTCCAATGTAGATCTTAGAATCTACTTAACTGTTTCTTTTGTATTTAATAATTTATTTATGCATTGAAAAATAATAATTACTCATAAAATATTCTATCATCGGAAAATTAATGACTTTTTCAAATTTGCTTCTTAAAAATATTTTAAAGCACACGCACTGTCTTGAATTTAATTAATTATAAATATTAATTTCAATATTTCGCTACTGAAATCGAAACTCATTAAAGTATACGTAAATTCACAAAAAGAAATTTAATTAATAGCTTCTTTGTAGACAGCAAAATACAATTTAAATTCAATTCTAAAGATATCGATTCAAGAATTGGGATGTTTACTCTTGCAAAATCATCTTCGAAATCTAATTTCATCTTCTTTCTTTCTTCCTTGTTTGAAAAACACTAGAGGAAAATTTTCTTCTCATAAAATATTCATTGCTTACATCTTTGCAATAATTCAATTTAAATACTTTCTGAAAAAAATTCGAGTTTGCGCCAATAAATATTTAAACAAAATCATCTACGAATTGGGTCATTTTTTCTAAAATTAACGAAGTAAAAAAAAAAAAAAATTTTTTTTACGAACGGTTTACTATGAAAGAAAATTTTTCTCAGAATGCAACAGAATTTTTATATCATCCATACGAGAAAACATTAAGTTTCATTGCTCAATAAAAATATTCAAAAGCCCGTTTTAACACCGCGATACAAAATTCTGCATAAAAGAACTTATTTTTAATGTTCGCAGAATACATTATCCCAGAGCAGAGCATAAAAATGGACGCACGTGCAATCTGCAATTCAAATTACTGAATTTAATGCCTGATAATGAGCTTCTTGAAGAGATACTCGACTTTTAAATCTTTGGAATATTTTTGTGCTGTGATAGATACAACCGCTGCGGTTGCAGCTAGATATCGAACAAAGTGATATCTAGTATGGGAATATTGTAAAAATATCTTCCAGCGTTCTAAGCGTAAGTGCTTTGTTTATCTTATATATTTAGAAGAAAAATAAATAATTATATTTAAGTATTGTTATTTGTTTTGTACGTATTTTAAAACAAGGGTTACTCAAAAAATATTAGGAATGAATTTATTATAAAAGTATAGTAGACGATAAAAGCAACGGAATGAAACTTCGCTAGTAACTCGGAAAAGATTTTTTTGGCCGAGTAACCAGAGCTCTGGTGCCTTATGTTTCGGGTTCAAGTCCCGTCTCTGCCAAGGTTGTTTGTAGTATTTCGGAATCCACTTTAATCCCTAGATCCCGGTCTGATATATGACTGTAGAACGTTGGCCGCATAGCTGACAACATTGCGGCGTCAAGTTAGACTTCCGTCTACGGGTGCTCCATCACAACAGAAGCTACCTCCCCCTTCTCTACTTCCATGAGACCACATGGGTTCTTGACTTGGTTTAGATATTATTGTCTACCAAGTGGGATAAGAAACAACAACAGCATGTTACGGTAAAATAATATCCCGAAATATGGAAATAATGACAAATTTAAAAGAAATCTCTCGAAATATGTTATATGTTGCAATTTTCACTGTATCAGTATTTCGTGTTGCTTTTTTTTGTAGTATTTTTTTAAGATTTTGAACACCATTATATGTCGAATCAGTAAATTAAAATTAAGCAATTACGTCTAAATAAAGAAAAATAAATTTAAAAGAAGTTTACCCCAGAATAACTGACATTTAATTAAAACCAAGGCATATTTTATTCTTCCCAAGAACAATTTTTCTCATTTTCATAACATTTCTAATTCTAAACATATATTCTCACCTCGATTGCTAACTATGAATTTATATAAAAGTTTTGCTAAAAAACTTTTAATAATCACATGTTAGTTTATTTTCCATGGCAGAAATTCGCATAACGTTTTCTTTAGACATTTTATACGACTCATTATTACAAAAACCCTATTCAACGTCTCACCAATGCATTATTCCTAATTATACACAAACACAGAAGAAAATGTCGCCCAACTTCCCATTAAGATATCACTCTCGTTTAATAAGAAGCAATAGAAGCAAAGCCGACTTTTTCCCCTTCCACTTTGTTCCTCTCCTGTTATTGGTCCTGAAGGGAGGAGGTAATGAAGCAGTTAAAGGGCAATGAGGCAAGAAGGAACAGAAATTACAGGAGAGAAGCTGCTACAACCTCCTATAAAAGCCGCTGCCTCTTGGCATGTTTTTTTTTTCACCTTTAAGCACTCTGTCCTGTGAAGTTTGTTTTTCCTACAGACTCATAAAGCTGCACTTTTATTAATAGCAATGCGGTTTTATGATTGTCTAAGTAGTGCCGACGATGTTTGAATATGTCCCATTCAATAGGCTTTAAATGATTTATAAAATTTAAATGTCTAAATACTCAATTTATTTTATGTATCATATATTAAAACTAGTTTTGATGCTGTTTTATACGGCGTTAATTAAAAATGGTAAATATATATTACTGCTTGCAAAAAATTATACTTTGAAATTAAAAATTAAAAATATTGAGTTTTGATTATATGTATAACTAGATTAGTTATATATACAATCAGGGACCTGATGACCATGTTACTAGTGCTCTGTAGCTCGGTGACATATGTTTCGGGTCCGTGTCCCAGCAGTGACATGGATGTTTGTAGTGGTTTGGAATCCACTTTAAACCGTAGGTCCCGGTATAATAGGATCGTAGGGCTGACAACCCTATTCAGTAAAAAGATAATATCTCATGTCTCGAAATCTGCCAGTAGGGAGACGGCCTTGAACCACCATGGGGAAACTGTTGCGCCACTGATGACGATATATATATTGAAGCAGAAAACAATAGAATTGTTATATATATATATATATATAAATTCTATTTTTTTTTTTTCTTCAATCGTTATCTTTGACTTTTCATTAATTGCAGTTAACACAGATGTTAGTGGACTAGTAGTCAATATTGGCCTTCAGGAGTTAATATAACATAATTAGGGAATCCATTCAGAATCATAGATTGACTGAGAGGTCGACAGAAAAATAAAAGATATCATTGCAGAGGTATATTGAAAGATCTATTGAAAAAACAAGACACAATTGCAGGAGAAGTCCATAGAAATGTATGATATCGTTGCACCGGTAGATTGAAAGGTCTATAATAAAAGATGGCATCGTTGTATTGGCTGATTTAGAGGTCGATGGTAAAATATAATACTTCATTGTACGAGGAGATTGAGAGGTCGATAGAAAATATAAGACATCGTTGTACGGGTAGATTAAAAGTTGATAGTAAGGCATCACTGTACGAGTAGATTGAGAGGTCGATAGAAGAATATGACATTGTTGTATTGGTTGGTTTAGAGGTCGATGGTAAAATAAAACACATCATTGTATGGATAGATTAAAAGTCGATAGTAAGATATAAAAACATTATTGTAAGGGTAGATTAAAAGTGGATAGTAAAATATAAAGGCAACATTGTACGAGTAGATTAAAAGTCGATTGTAAAAATATAAGACATCCCTTTAGGGTAGAATTAAAAGTCGATTGTAAAAATATAAGACATCATTGTAGGGGTAGAATTAAAAGTCGATTGGAAAATATAAGACATCATTGTATGGGTAGAATTAAAAGCCGATTGTAAAAATATAAGACATCCTTGTATGGGTAGAATTAAAAGTCGCTTTTAAAAGATAAGACATCATTGTATGGGTAGAATTAAAAGTCGATTGTAAAATATAAGACATCATTGTATGGGTAGAATTAAAAGTCGATTGTAAAATATAAGACATCATTGTATGGGTAGAATTAAAAGTCGATTGGAAAATATAAGACATCATTGTATGGGTAGAATTAAAAGTCGATTGTAAAATATAAGACATCCTTGTATGGGTAGAATTAAAAGTCGCTTGTAAAATATAAGACATCATTGTATGTGTAGAATTAAAAGTCGATTGTAAAATATAAGACATCATTGTACGGGTAGAATTAAAAGTCGATTGTAAAATATAAGACATCATTGTATGGGTAGAATTAAAAGTCGATTGTAAAATATAAGACATCATTGTATGTGTAGAATTAAAAGTCGATTGTAAAATATAAGACATCATTGTACGGGTAGAATTAAAAGTCGATTGTAAAATATAAGACATCATTGTATGTGTAGAATTAAAAGTCGATTGTAAAATATAAGACATCATTGTATGGGTAGAATTAAAAGTCGATTGTAAAATATAAGACATCATTGTATGGGTAGAATTAAAAGTCGATTGTAAAATATAAGACATCATTGTATGTGTAGAATTAAAAGTCGATTGTAAAATATAAGACATCATTGTACGGGTAGAATTAAAAGTCGATTGTAAAATATAAGACATCATTGTATGGGTAGAATTAAAAGTCGATTGTAAAATATAAGACATCATTGTGTGTAGAATTAAAAGTCGATTGTAAAAATATAAGACATCCTTGTATGGGTAGAATTAAAAGTCGATTGTAAAATATAAGACATCATTGTATGGGTAGAATTAAAAGTCGATTGTAAATATAAGACATCATTGTATGGGTAGAATTAAAAGTCGATTGTAAAATATAAGACATCATTGTATGTGTAGAATTAAAAGTCGATTGTAAAATATAAGACATCATTGTACGGGTAGAATTAAAAGTCGATTGTAAAATATAAGACATCATTGTATGTGTAGAATTAAAAGTCGATTGTAAAATATAAGACATCATTGTATGGGTAGAATTAAAAGTCGATTGTAAAATATAAGACATCATTGTATGTAGAATTAAAAGTCGATTGTAAAATATAAGACATCATTGTACGGGTAGAATTAAAAGTCGATTGTAAAATATAAGACATCATTGTATGGGTAGATTTAAAAGTCGATAGTAAAATATAAGACATCATTGTATGGGTAAAATTAAAAGTCGATTGTAAAATATAAGACATCATTGTATGGGTAGATTAAAAGTCGATAGTAAAATATAGGACATCATTGTAAGGGTAGATTGAGAAGTCGATAGTAAAATATAAGGCATCATTGCACGTGTAGATTGAGAGGTCGATAGAAAAATGTAAGACATCATTGTACAGGTAATATTTAATTCGGTGAACTTGGATTTCTCCATTTTGAAAATTTGAACATCAGTTAGATTGAAAGGCCCAACACGGTTATGAGAATAATTATGCAGGCTAATTAAGTAGGCCAAAAGAATGTATTCATTAATAAACAAAGTTAAGAATATCATCAAAAGCAAAATGTTTATTTTTGGCTTTAAGCATATATAATAATATATATTTATAAAACGCATATAATAGACTTTGAAAATATAAAATGAACAATCAACCGTATTTTTGCGTATCAGTGAAACAGCTACTATAATTACATATTAATAATATTCTTTGAAATATTTCAGAGGACACTGAAATATTTCGAAAATGTCCATGGTTATTCATTATAAGCTAAAACATAAACTAAGCTTCACAGTGTATAAATAATGCCACATTAGACTTTTGCCAATATTAATAATTTTACTACAAGTTCAGTGATGTTCAATTTTTTTTTTTTACTATAAATTAGAATTTAGAATATTTTATCCCTTTATTTTTAGAGAAATCATATTCCCGAAGAAAACTGTAATTTTTATGCATCGATAATTACAAAAACAAATTCACTACCATTTAAGAAAAATATTAATTATAATTTTTCAGTATCTTTATTCAGTGTTTAATAATCAAGATAATAAAGTTCGCAGTTAGGAATAAGAGTACCTCTGCTGTTGACAAGGGTTCATAAGAAAAAGGATATACTTCCATCCATTTTTTTTTACAGAGTGAAGAATAATAATAAGGGGAAAAATCGCCAAAGGTCTATAGAGTCGAGATAAATAATTCATTATTGCAACCCACAGTGACCTACGCGAATTAAAACAGTTCTTATCCTCTGTGCACAGGTGTAAAACTGCTTATACAGCACGCCTAGTGTTCTTGCAGTGAAGCAAACAAACAGGCTGTGTCTGCTTTTAACTTCCCTCATCATAATATGAATGAGAAAGAATCTATAGAACTTTCGTAAAAGAATAGACTATATTAAATTTTTTTTCATAAAACTTGCTTAGAGCATGAAGTCTATTGAATATTATTTGGTTTTTTTTGTTATTATAAAGAGATTTTATCTCTCTTATTTATCTGATTATTTATATATATATAATATGGAATAAAAGTTTTACATGTTTGCTTAGAAAATTTGACAGAATATTAAATCCCAAAACTATACATATATTTATACATTTTAGTGCATTATGGACTAAAGTATATAAATATATGTAAAGCGTATAAATAAAGTATATTTATAAATATAAGGTATGAAACTTGAAGCAAAACCTACAACTGATTTTAATTCTATAGTACACAATCAATTCCTTTTTATTACCAGACAGTTTTTGTAGTATGGTTAATGTTCAAAATTATAATATATTATTTGCAAAATATATTTTATGTGTAAATTTTGAAATGAAGAAAAGGTTTTAAGATGAATTTAACTTGAAGAATGAATTATTTATGTGTTTCTTCATATGCTTGCGAAATATTTTTCTTTCAAACAGTGGGAAAATTGCTTTTAAAATAAAACAACAATGAGGAATTAACGACTATTTTATTTTTAATGAAATTATGGAAGGCCAATAGTAGAACAAATAAATTAATATGGTTAGAATTAAGTTTGTTGTTACAAAATTACTTGTTTGCTAATGAACATTTTGTAATCTTTGTAGCTACTTTGTTATGATTCCTCTATTATTGGCCTTAATAATATAAATGAGATGTTTGTAGTTAAATTTCCTTGTAATTTAATTTGGAAGTTGCAAATGTAGATTATATTATGAAAATATTGACTGGTGTACAGAAGTCATATTGATTTAATTTAGCGAATGTCTTAGAGCGAATCCTATTTATAAAATCATTTTAACCACCACTAAATAATATATGTCGAAATTTCTTGGTCGTAATTAGGGATGAAATACGTTCACACTTGGTAAATCGAAAATAATGAATAAGTTTCTTTTTTTTTCTTGGATTTCTTCGAGTATTTAGCCAACACAAAATAAATCATAGGCGAAAAGAGAATACTTCCAGGAGATTTCTTAATTTCAACTCCATTTCTTTGGCTCTGTGAAGCTATTAGGGATGAATACATAATTATCATTAAATAGTAATTACTGGAGAAGGCAGTCTAAATTGTCTGCATAACAAATTGATTACTAATGAAAAGGTAAGCAGTGTTTTGCAGAAATGGATGAACTAAATGCTACTTTATTAAATATTAAGGTAGGTAAAAGCACGGTTATAAAATTTAATTACCTGGAATTTATTTATTGTTTGTTTTTGTAGTAATTTAAAACTCAAGTTGTCTTATATAGTGAAACTTATTGAATTATTACAGACATAAAATATTGCTCAGAAAAATAAATTAGGAAAATCTGTACTTTTAAAATTAATATATAAAATATGACAGAAAATGAGAAAAAAATTAATAACTTGCTGAAGAAATTTATTCAATTTTGTGAAAAGAAGTGAAAAAAAAATCAGAATTTTGAATAAAAAAAATAAATCATAAATAGTAATAAGCATAAACATTAGTGAATTTTATTTTATAGACAATTAATTAGTTAAAATATATGTTAGCTTACAATCAATTAATATTAGAGTTATGCAAATTAATCAAATAATTAGTAGTTCTTATTCATAAAACGCTGTTAGCATCACCACCTGTAGTTAACAATAATTATTCCACTATCTTAACGAGTGATTATATCTGATTAAAACTTTTAATTTATAAGAGAAATAGTATCATCCACTTTTTAATAGTACAAATTATGTGTTGTTAAAAATGTTTGTCGTTTATTAACTATTATTTAATTATATATAGATAATTTTTAACTCATTGTACAAAAATATTTAAATTTAATTCTCGATTTTGATAAATTTATTTCTATAAACCTTTGATTAAATTTAATTAATGTTAAAAAACTAAAAGAAATAATAATGAAAATAACATTAAATGTTATATTTATTGTTATTTTCCCAATCACAGTTAACTAAAAAATATTAAAAGAAACCTCATTACTGCTCTAGTGCGGAATGAATCTAAACAAATAAGTGATTTTAACTTTTAACAAAAATACTTTCTTTTAAAATAGAATACTAAATATAAAAAAATGCTTGATTTAAATTGTTTCAATTATAGGATTATATTCCGGACGAAAACTATTTTCCATTTTCATTAACAGAAATTCGAATTAAATTGTAATGGTTTCATCTTCACAAGAAAAAAAAAAAGAAAAGACTTCGAAAATGCTCTTGAACAAAAATAACGGCAAAATAAAAACGGATGGTACCACATTTCTTTAAAAAAAATGGCGATTCTAAAAGGCCTCACTGTCAAATTAAATTCGTTCTTTTCTCATTCCATTCGTCATTCTTAATCTAGATGATACTGTGAGCGCCCCCTATGAAAATTCTGAACTTCCGATGTAGCCCATTTTAATTAGCAGAAATAAAAGGAAATTCAAATGCCAAAAGATAAAATAAAAATAGAAGAAGCAAACATGTCGTGATATTGACGTCACCCAAAGTTTGTGACGTCATAACTTCGCGAAAGAAGTTCGTTAGTTCGATTTTATTGCTGAAAATTGGCGCAACTTTATGGTTTTCAAGTGTTCGAGGTCTTTTATTTTAAGAACAGGAGCTTCTGCGAAATATGGTGAATAGGAAACAGTTAATTTTTAATGTTCTGTTTTGTTTTAAGTTATTTTCGTAATGAAGCTTAAACGCTTTGACATTTTTTTATCCAGGCATTTTGAACCAACTGAACGACTTATTTATAGTGACTGGTGTGTGATGCATTTCGAATAAATTAATTCGTTCTCTTTGACTAATTTAATCGCAAATTGTGATATTCAAAACATTTTGAATTCCAATGATGACATTTGGAAAAAAAAAAAAATTTTAAAATTCAATTTAAAAATTCTAATTTCCAGGCTTGTGACATTTTATACACATTTAAAAGTGTTTATTTTTATCATTGATATTTTATATTATTTAGACAAGTTATAGTTTAAATATAACAATTCAAAATAAACATACTGCAATAGTAATAATCAAATGTTTAATCATAAATATGATTCAAATATTAAAATTTATAATTTATGATTTATTTTTTCACAATAATTTAATAATTTCACATATATTTTTTATATACCTATTAATTAATTTTTTCTTCTTAAATAAACTTCTGTACAGTTATTAAGATGTATAAACATTTCCTCTTTCATATTTATACCAAATGTTTACCTGTGGTTATTAATATTTTTTATATTTTTCAATCACTTTCATTTTTCTTAGAAATTTTTCTGCACAAGATAATTTTTTTCCCCTATACAATTTATTCCTAATTCAATTTTAATCTTTGTGATTAGAAGCTGTCAGGATTTCTCCCTCTAATTTTCCCTTTTAAGTTTCGTTTCCTGTTAACAAAAACGACACATAATTTTAAAAAATTTAGATTAACCTTTTTTTAATTTTGAAATGAATTTTTCCTATCATAATGATAAAAGTAGTAACTTTATACAGATTTCGTAAAATTGAATAGTTAGCTAAATTATTTACTGCAAACAATAAGTAATAGTAAAATAATTTAAATTAAAATTTAAATGTGCCAATATTTTAAACTATTATCGTCTTATAAATTTTTATTATAATTAATAAAGATAATTTTAACACGAGAATTGTTTTCCCAATGCTGTTTATTCCTAATTCAATTTTAATCTTCGTGATTAGCAGCTGTCATGAATTCCCTATTTTCCCTTTTAAATTTCTGTTACTGTTAACCAAAACGACATTTAATTTTTAAAAGTTTTAGTTTAACTTTTTTAATTGGATTTTTTTCTAGTATATTGTTAATAGTAGTAATTTTATGCAGATTTTGTAAAATTGAATAGTTAGCTAAATAAAGATAATTTTTCCCCTATACAATTTATTCCTGATTCAATCTTTGTGATTAGCGACTGTCTTGATTTTCCCCTCTCAAGTTTTATACGGTGTTAATTAAAATGGTAAATATATATTACTGTTAAATGCTTGAAAAAATTATACTTTGTAGTTAAAATTTAAAAATATTGATTTTTAATTATTTCCATAAATAGATTAGTTATATATATATATATATATATATATATATATCAATTGTATTACTTTCTGCAACAACCATCATCTTTGACATTTCATTAATTGCGGTTACACAGCTGTTATGTGGACCAGTGGACATTATTGATTTTCTGGAGTTAATATAACATTTTAAGAATAAATTTAGGACCATGGATAGACTGAGTGGAATATAATATAAGATATCGTTATAGAGGTACATTGAAAGATCTATTGAAAAACATAAGACATCATTGCAAGAGAAGTTCATAGAAATACTACTGTGTCCAAACAGTAAATTCTAATAATCAGTTCAGTTTTCAATTTAAATTACCCGGGCATATGGTATTTCAAATTTTTTTTTTTTAGGTTGCTGGCACTGTCCTTGACATCTGTAGGAAATTTGACGTCAAAATATCCATTAGTGTTCGTGTTACGCTTGGTTTTGTGAGATGCTAAAACTGATTCCGGCGATTTATGAAATGTCTCTTCCACTGATTCAAAACGGTGGCACCGGAGTGGTCTTTTGAGTTTAGGGAATAGCCAGAAGTAACACGATGCTAAATGAGGTGAATACGGTGATTGTGGAACGATATGGTTTCATTTTTTGGCGAAAAAGTCACGAAGAATCAATGTAGTATGAGCTGGCCCATTGTTTTTGGTACTAATCGAAATTTGACGCGTTTGAGGCTCAAAACATGTTTTAAAATGGAATTTTATAATTACAACATCATCAGCAAAGTCTCTAATTTTAAATCGACGGTTTGAAAACAACAAATCTTTAATTTTTTGGATGCGAGCTTCATCGGTTGAGGTGGAGGGTCGACCAGAGGGCTCTTCGTCTTCAACACGTTCTGCGCTTTCTTTGAACTGTTTATACCACTTCTAAACATTTCTTTCCGATATAGGAATGCTCACCGAATGCCATCTGCAACATTCTATGCTTTTCCGTAAGCAAAATTTAATTCTTTTGCTCAATTAATTCAAACATTCAAAAATTCATTTTCCGGAATCAGTTTTAGCGTCTCACAAAAAGCCAAGCGTAACTCAAACATTATTGAATATTTTGTCGTCAAATTTCCCACAGATGTCGAGGACAGTGCCAGCAACCTAAAAGAAGGAAAAATTGTAATTCCATAAGACCGGAGAATTTTAAATTTTTTTTTTTTTTTGGACACAGTAATAACTGTCTCTATTTGTCCATACTAGATAATACTTATTTGTCATTCTAGTTCCAAGTTACTCAAATCGCCCATTGAAATTCCATATGCCGGGGAAATTTAAATTGAAAATTGATCTTATTTTTTTGGATACAATAGTATACTATATGATATCATTGTACCTTTAAATTGAAAGGTATATAGAAAAAGATGGCATCGCTGTATTGGTTGATTTAAAGGTCGATAGTTAAATATAAGACATCGTTGTATTAGTAGATTGAGAGTTTGATAGAAAATATAAATTCATTGTGCGATAAATATATATTTAAAGATCGATAGAGAAATTGGTTGATTTAGAGGTCGATAGTAAAATGTAAGGCCTCATTGCATATGTAGATTAAAGATCGTTAGTAAAATATAAGGTCATCATTGTATTAGTAGATAGAGAGTCGATAGAAAAAATTAACTTCATTGTATTAGTAGATTGAGAGGTTGATAGAAAAATATGACTTCGTTTTACGAGTTGATTGAGAAGTTTATAGAAAAATATGACTTCGTTGTATCGGTTAATTTAGAGGTCGATAGAAAAATTTGTGACATCATTGCTCTGGTATCATTGCCCTCCTTCTGAATGACAAATTCAAAAGGAGTTTTGAAAATTTTAGATTAAAAACCCAGCAAGGTTATGAAAATAATTATGCAGGCTAATCAAGTAGGCTAAAAGGACATACTCACTAATAAACATAGTTAAGAATATCATCAAAAACAAAAATTTATCTTTTTTTGGCGTTAAGCATATATAATAATATATATTTATAATAGAAATATTGCAATACATAGCATTGAAAATATAAAATGAACAATTAATTATATTTTTGCATATCCTACTATAATTACATATTAGTAAAACAGCTACTATAATTACATATTAGTAATATTTTTTTGAAATATTTCAGAGGGCACTGAAATATTTCGGAAAATATCTATGGTTATTCAATATAAGCTGAAACATAAACTACGCTTCATGATATCTCAGTGTATAAAGAATGCCAAATTAGACTTATGCCAATGTTAATAATTTTACTACAAGTTCAATGATGTTCAATTTTTTTTTTTTACAAGTAAATTAGGAATTTAGAAAATTTTACTCCTTTATTTTTAGAGAAATCATGTTCCCGAAGAAAACTGTGATTTTTATGCATCGATAATTACAAAAACAAATTCACTACCATTTAAGAAAAATATTAATTATAATTTTTCAGTATCTTTATTCAGTGTTTAATAATCAAAATAATAAATTTCGCAGTTAGGAATAAGAGCGCCTCTGCTGTTGAAGAGTTCATAAAAAAAAAAGGATATACTTCCATTTATTTTTTTTACAGAGTGAAGAATAATAATAAGGGAAAAAAATCGCCAAAGGTCTATAGAGTCGAGATAAATAATTCATTATTGCAACCCACAGTGACCTAACGCGAATTAAAGCAGTTCTTATCCCCTGTGCACAGGTGTAAAACTGTTTATACAGCACGCCTAGTGTTCTTGCAGTGAAGCAAACAAACAGGCTGTGTCTGCTTTTAACGTCCCCCCATCATAATATGAAGGAGAAAGAATCTATAGAACTTTCGTAAAAGAATAGACTATATTAAATTTTTTCATAAAACTTGCTTAGAGCATGAAGTCTATTGAATATTATTTGTTTTTTTTTGTTATTATAAAGAGATTTATCTCTCTTATTTATCTGATTATTTATATATATAGAATATGGAATAAAAGTTTTACATGTTTGTTTAGAAAATTTGACAGAATATTAAATCCCCAAAACTATACATGTATTTATACATTTTAGTGCATTATGGACTAAAGTATATAAATATATGTAAAAGCGTATAAATGAAGTATATTTATAAATATAAATTATGAAACTTAAAGCAAAACCTACAACTGATTTTAATTTTATAGTACAAAATCAATTCCTTTTTCTCTTAACAGGCAATTTTTAAATAGTATGGTTAATGCCCAAAATTATATCATTTGCAAAATATATTTTATGTATACATTTTTAAATGAAAAAAAGTTTTCTTGAAGAATTTAACTTGAAGAATGAAATATTAATGTGTTTCTTCAAATGCTTAAGAAATATTTTTTCTTTGAAACTATGAGGAAAATTGCTTTTAAAATACAACAATAATGAAGAATTAACGATTTTTCTTTTTTTAATGAAATTATGGAAGGTTAATAGTAAAACAAAATGGTGTTAAATAAATTAATATGGTTAGAATTAAGTTTGTTGTTACAAAATTACTTGGTTGCTAATGAACATTTAGTAATCTTTGCAGCTACTTTGTTATGATTCCTATATTAATGGCCTTAATAATATAAATGAGATATTTGTAGTTAAATTTCATTTTGTAATTTAATTTTGAAGTTGCAAATTTACGTTAAATTATGAAAATATTTACTGGACAACAGAAAACAAATTAAACAATAGAAGTCATATTGATTTAATTTAGCGAATGTCTTAGAGCGAATCCTATTTATAAATTCATTTTAACCACCACTAAATAATATATGTCGAAATTCCTGGGTCGTAATTAGGGATGAAATACGTTCACACTTGGTAAATCGAAAATAATGAATAAGTTTCTTTTTTTTTTGGATTTCTTCAGTATTTAGCCAACACAAAATAAATCATAGGCGAAAAGAGAATACTTCCAGGAAATTTCTTAATTTCAACTCCATTTCTTTGACTCTGTGAGGCTATTAGGGATGAATACATAATTATCATTAAATAGTAATTACTGGAGAAGGCAGTCTAAATTGTCTGCATAACAAATTGATTACTAATGAAAAGGTAAGCAGTACCTTGCAACGATGAATGAACCAAATGCTGCTTTATTAAATATTAATAAAATAAGAAACAAAGGTCATTAACTGTTTTATAAATGCATTTTTGACATTGGTGAAAAACTGTTTAGTTATCATCATTATGTTTTTGCCGTTAACTTAAAAAGACGAAATATGTTTCCATCGTTCATTTTTTTTTTTTTGCGGAAATTTGAAAATTGATAATAGATTTGATTTTTTTAAATTTTTGTAAACCTTTTTTTTTTTGGTAAATTTATTTTTATACTTTCTATAAATTTATTTGATAAGTTAATATGCATAGATATTTTTAAATATAGCTTATAAAATAATTACAGAAAATGATAGAAAATTTTCAATATTTGTATAGGTGAATACCATGTTTTTCTTTCATTCTTTAACGTAGAATACATTTCCTTATCGTTAATAGGAAACATTCGTTAACATCTGCTTTGAATAGCATTATAACTGAATTTATCTGCCTGATTCCAGTGAACGCTGATGCATTTTGATGATTTATATAAGGTATCGAGAGAGGGTTATGTTTTTAGTTTCAAATATTATTTTGTACACCTATTTTTTTGAATATACAGTGTGATATAAAAAAAAAACTTTGATATATGAGTCCCTAGCTATCATACCATTCCCAGAAACTGAACGAAATTTTGGTTTAAGTATATTTTTGAGATATGCGCTCAAGGAATGGTCTGTCTGTCATCGTATGGATACAAAACAGTGCTCTCTCATTTTTGAGGTCTTCTGTTAAATGTTTCTTAAAACAACAATTTGGTGACAAAATTATCTCCTACCATTTAAAGTTTAGACCCCTGATCTCACTGCAATGAATTTCTGGCTGTGGGTATCTAAATACGTACTTGTATATCAAGTAAAAATTTTTCATACTTTTTCAAAACGTTTAAGTGGCAAAATGCCTTCAGACACCAGGTTGGACAGATTCCTCTTGCAATTGTATTTGATTCAGGCTGTCCAGTCG
The DNA here is from genome assembly GCA_021605095.1 of Caerostris extrusa. NCBI lineage: Eukaryota > Metazoa > Arthropoda > Arachnida > Araneae > Araneidae > Caerostris > Caerostris extrusa. Next base: position 44,910 of record BPLR01015997.1, on the reverse strand, counting down.
CATACAAAATTTCATATTTGTGTGAAGGAAATCACGTGGAAAATTTGGTGACAAAAATGCATCTGGCACCATTTCAAGTTTCCGTGGCTAAGATCCCTCAACCTCACTCCAATGGATTTCTGACTGTGGGGATACTTGAAATCTAAAGTGTATGCATTTAATCCGCAAACTGCATCTGATTTGAAAGATGTCATGAATCATCAGGTTCGACAGATACCTCTTGCCGTGGCTTCAGTGTTATCCACCATCTGCCGCATGCAAAGTGCAATTGTGTGTGAAGGAGGTCGTGGAAAATGTGGGAAGCACATATTAAAACGTTTTATTTTTCAGTTGCTTCTCTGTAATTGTCGGCTGTTTTAGCTTTTCTTTCTCTGTCTAGCGGTGGCAATTTTCGTGCTGCAGCTATCGTCCCAATGATATTTATGGTTTTTTTCACTATAGAGATTACATTCCAATAAAAAAAATAGGCACTGTCTTTTCGAAATTTTTGAAATTTTGTCACTTTAATAGTAACTGTAGTTTTAAACTGTTGTTTTTTATATTATTCTTGCATACCTCAAAATACCTAAAACCAAAATTTTCTTCAGTTTCTGTGAATGGTATGATAGCCAAGGACTCATAAATGAAATGAGATTTTTTATAATCACCCTGTATTTTGATACAAATCAAACTACAATTATAAATATTAAAAATAGTATTATAATAAATCTTTATAGTATTGAAAATTTATTCTTTTTATAATTAATTATTGATATCTGAAAAAAAAAAAGATCACTAAATAATACGTTGAAAGAACGAATGAATCTTTGCCTTAGAATACTTTTTGCTTTTATTTTTACCATGTTTTTATATGTGAATTTTTATTTTAATATCAATCACAGGTGCAAAATGAATATTGCTTTTGTACAATACGTTAAGGAAAAAACAAACATACAGATGGTAATCGTTTAAAGAATTATACAAATTGTGTATTATTTAATTGTATAATATTTTGAAAAACTGTAATAAATAACAAAAATTAATAAAAAAAAAAGCAGAATAAATTTTCAGAAATTGTTTCATTAAAAGCATACAAAAGGGTAACTGACAATATATTTTAAGAGTAATTTTTTGATATTTTAATTAAAATTCCTTTTAAGATATTTTAAATAAAAATAATAAATTGAAATTAAATTATTTATTTTTAAAATAAATAAATAAATAAATAAATTAGTGTAATTTAAATAAAAAATAATTAAAAATTTAAATAATATTTCTATATATTTATTTTTATAATTATAAATTATTTAAATTAAACTATTTTATTATTCATTTTATAATTTAATAAAAATTATTTAATTTTAAGGTAAAATTTTTATATTTTATTTAGTATTTTAAGGGTAATTAATATATTTTTCAGGTATTTTAAGGGTAACTGATGGATTTTTTTAATTTAAAAATATAAAAAACTATTGATTAATCAAAAAATCATCAGTAAATTAGGAAAAATTTATAATCTATGAATTGACAAAAAATTTTTTTGTATAAAATATTATTAAAGCAGTTCGTGTTCCATTAGTTTTTAAAATAAACATTTTACATAATTCTTTTTTAAAATTATTTTTAAAAAACGTCATAAATTTAATTTAAAACAACGTGAAAAAAATTTGAAACAAGTAAATAACTATTACACTTTCCTGAAAAATATTTTCTCAAAGTTTAAATCATTAATTAAAGTACTGGAGTGAAGCTAGGAGAGTTAAAAACATTTCTCCTTCTCAAGATAATGCGTTTCTACTAAATGAGTGTTACTGCTTAAATTTTTTAAATTCAAATAAATGAAAAAAAAAAAAAAAAAAGGAAATTATTTGCAATATATCTCGATGTTCTTTATTGCAAAAAATCTTACACTGATATTTTTTTAATTTTTATTTTTCAAAGGAAGTGTTTACAATTATTAATTATCATTAAGCTTACATTTTACATTGAAATAGAATTTAGTTCATTAAACCATTTTTAAACTTTTTATTTCCTGCAATAAAATCATTGATTTTCCAAAATTATTGTTTACTGAACTGTTCCATAATTTTTGCGCTCTTTTGTGATTTTTCTGAAAAGAATTATTATTGATCATTTTTTGGAAATAATTCGTAAAATTGTTACAATTAAATATTATACTATATTTATTCATAATAAGATTTTAACATAGATAATTTTTTTTTTCTTATTGGGTCACGGAAAAAAATTTAATTACATGAAATTAATTTTGTTTATAATTATTTTATATAATGTATTAAGATTATTAATGTATAATAGTAATCTTAATAAATTAATTATTATTGATTACATTAATTATTAATTAATATGATGAATAATAATTAATACATTAATTTTTATCATTTATGTGTAATTTAAGATAATGTATTGAGATAAATGTAAAAGCAGCGTTTGTTTTATAAACAGGTGTTTTTTAATGCATTAATTGTAAAATGATAAACTGTAAAATTTAAAAAATATGATTCTTATAAAGGACATAATGCCAAATTAAAAAATTATTATCGTTTGAATACTTTTTAACCATCAGAATCTTATACGCGTTTATTATATGAATGGTTATTAATATTAAAGAAAATTAGCAAAAAAAAAAAAAAAGGCTTTAGATCAAGTTTTTATGATGAAATGCTTAGTTGGAAGGCTTAGAAGATCATTGCTTTCATAAGCGGAGTTCAATGTGAACCTCAAGAAGTGAGCCATTTTGAAAGTTATCATGTCTGCAGATCTGATGGACATATTAAATCTGCAAGGAGAAATTCTCTCCATTGGATTTAAGGTGGATGGGAAAATAAATCCTAGAAGAGCACCAAACCAAAATTTCCAATGTACTGCGAGGATTGTTGCTATAAATCTGCAGCCGGCAAATCTTCCCATTGGATTTAAGAGGGATTCAGTTACGGAGTTCATAAGTAGAAGAAAGCCATGAAAACATCCTCATAACAGTTTTGAATATTTATTAAAGTGCGGATGCTTAAAGTTAAAAAAGATTAAAGATTTCAAGGAAGAATGTGGACAGAAATGAAATTCAAAAAAGCGACATGAGACGAAAGCTTCCATGCTTGCGGTGGAGATGGCATAATAAATCTGTAGTAGAAAAATCTTTTTTATTTTTATTCATAGGATAAAAAATTTGAAGAAGATGAAGAATAAAAAAAAGATTTCCATGTGTACTGGAGAGATAAACATCTTAAATCTGTACCGAAAACTCTTTACTGGAACCAAAAAGGAAGGCGAATAGTAAAGAAATTCAACAAGTGAACCGTACTGAACGTATAAAAATCTACAGTGGAAATGGTTATAACAAATCTGTAACCAAAAAATTTTCCATTGGATTCAAGGTTGATTCAATTACGGTGTTCCTATGTAGAAAAAAAAAAAACAATGAAAACACCCACATAACAATTTTGAAATTTTATAAAAGTGCAGATGCTTAAAGTTAAAACGATTAAAGAAGGAATGTGGATGGAATAGAAATTCAAAAACCGATCTGAGACGAATGTTTCCATGCTTACGTGGGGATGGGCGTGGTAAATCTGTTGCAGGAAAATCTCTATTTTGGATTCAAGGATAAAAATCTGAAGAAACTAAAGAATAAAAAGTTTACCATGCATACTTCTCATTGTGTCCGAAAAGGAAGGTGAATAGTAAAGAAACTTATCAACACAGAAAAAAATAAACATATAAGAGTCTATAGTGAAAATGGATATAATAAACCTGCAACCAGCAAATTTTCCATTGGATTCAAGGAGGAAGGTGGATGGAGGAATAAACCCAAGAGAAGAGCACCGAACCAAAATTTCCTATCGACGGCGAGGCCAGCCGTTAAAAATCTGTAGGCAGTAAATATTACTATAGGATTCAAGGGGGATTCAATTACGGAGTTCATATATAGAAAAATGCATGAAAAGATCCACATAACAATTTTGAATATTTATTAAATATTTGTTTGTTCAAAGTTAAAAAGTTAAAAGAGTAAAAAGGGTTAAAGGAGGAATGTGGACGGAAAAGAAATTCAAAAAGCGATCTGAGACGTCCACGTCCATGGAAACGGCATGATAAATCTGTAGCAGAAAAATCTGTATTTTGGATTCAAAGATAAAAATCTGAGGTATAAAAAAAAAAATCCCATGTATACGGTGGAGATGAGAACTGTAAATGTGTACCGAAAACTCTTCATTGGATTAAAAAGGGAAGGCAAATAGTAAAGAAACACAACAAACGAGTCGAACTGAACGTTTAAAAGCCTACAGTGGAAATGGATCTGACAAATTTCTAGCCAGAAAATTTTCCACTTGACTCAAGGAGGAAGAGGGATGGAAAAACAAATTTAAGAAGCGAACAGAACCAAAATTTACAATCTAAGGCGAGATTAGCCGTGATAAATCTGTAGGCGGTAAATAATCCTATAGAATCAAGGGGGAGTTCAGGTTCTTATGTAGAAAAGGTTTGAAAACATCCACATAACAATTTTGAATATTTATTAAAGTGCAGATGCTTAAAGTTAAAAAAAGATACAAGGAGGAATGTGGATGGAAAAGGAATTCAAAAAGCGATCTGAGACATGTTTGGTGGAGACGTTTACATGTTTATGGTTTACATGTGTTTAAAGTTTACATTTGTACGGTGGAGACGAACATGGTAATTCTGTCGCAGAAAAATCTCTATTTTGGATTCAAGGATAAAAATCTGAAGAATAAAAAGATTTCCATGCATACTGAGGAGATGAGCACCATAAATTTATACAGAAAAACTCTTCATTGGATCCAAAAAGGATAGTGAATAGTAAAGAAACTCAACAAGCGAACCAAACTGAACGTATAAAAGCCTACAGTGGAAATGGGTATAATAAATCTGTAGCCAGAAAATTTTCTACTTTACTCAAGGTTGAAGATGGATGGAAAAAAAAAAAATCAACATCTGAACCGAGCAGAACGTTTTCATGTCTACAGTAATTTTACCGAGAAAATCTTTCCATTGAACTCAAGGAGGAAGGTGAGTGCTGGAAAATATCTCCTTTGGATTCACACAGGAAATTAATAGATTTCAACCCTCTAAATGCCACCTCCGTGTAGAAAATCTTACATGAAGGTATAATATTTTACAAATTTTAGTTCTATTTGTTAACCTCACATTTTTGGAGACGTCGATACAAAAACTCAAGAGGGGGGCTACATCTAGTTTACACATGGTAAGAACATATTACAATAATTAAGATATTAAATTAATAACACCATAACATAAAACAACATCGATAATACTTTAGAAGTCGTCCAAAACTAGATAGTTCAAAATTAAGGGTGACAGGCAATCAGGGACAAGTGTTGGGTCATTAAATATCAGGGACAAGTGTTCAATCCAGGGATGCAATGATCCTATTGAAAATCAATTAGCATGCTTATTTCATTGTCCGATACACAGATGCCTCAAAATAAAAAACAAAAATATGTGAAAAATAAATAAAAATATTAGTCAAGTGTCTATAAAGATATTTTTAATTAGAGCATCATTTGATTTTGGACTTTTATTTAATTTTAACTAGGTTTTGGACTTTCATTTAATGTTAATCAGATTTTGGACTTTCATTTATTTTAACTAGATTTTGGACTTTCATTTAATTTTAATTAGATATTTGAAAAAAACTTTCATTAATAATTAAATAATTTTTTTTTTTAATTAGATAAAGTAAATAAAAAATAATAGTAAAGTGCCTAGATTTTTTTTTTCACACTTAATTTTAATTAGATTTTGGACTTTCACTTAATTTTAATCAGATTTTGGACTTTCATTTTATTTTAACCAGATTTTGGACTATCAATTTAACTTAATTATATTTTGAACTTTCATTTAATTTTAACCAGATTTTGGACTTTCATTTAATTTTTAACCAGATTTTGGACTTTATAGTAACCAGATATTTAATTTGTTCTTGATATTTTAAAACGTCATATACCCATAAAAAAATTGTCTAATAATTCAATGCATCTTAGACAGAATCTAAAATGGATGTAATGTATCTGGGATGAATCCGATAAAATTGTCTCTCATTTCTGCGAAAGAAATCCTTCAGGTTGTGTTACCATCACCATGGTAACAGAAATCCTTTGTTCAGACTCAGAATTCATAGTTGATGCGTTTTAAAATCTCCCGCATAAACACTGAAATAGTAAAATGCGTCTTACAACACAAATGCAATCTCGTAAGAGTAAACTAAGTCTTGTATTTTCATATTGAAAATTGTGTTGAGACTTTTATTTCTTTCGTCTGGGGAAGTATTATTATTAAAATATTCATTTCTTTTTTTCCTAGTGTTATTTTTCCAATTTGTTTTTTGATATAGAATGGACTTTGCATCTAAACATTAAATTGATAAAAGTATCTTTGTTTTGTTTATTAGAAAATATTTTAAGCTTTTTTCAATTCCTACTATTAGTTCACTCCCTATATATATCTCGTTCAAATTTTCATTCGTTAATAAAATACTTTTTATTCATCCACTCAAGTTCAAATACATTTTTTTGAACTTGTAGTGGATGACACTGGACGTTAATACAGTTTTTTCAAATATTCATTCAGTAATTAAATTTAATTAATTCATTTTAGTTATTTTTTTAGATTTAAGTTACATTATCTAATAATAGATGGCGCCAGATGTAAGAAGAAAATTTCAACTTTATTTGTAATTTTTTTGCAATATAGTGAGAAAAAAAGTAGGAATTGACTTAATTTTTTTTTTTTTTTTATGTTACTTGTTTAAAGGGAAAATGAAAGTTTTCTTACTTTAAGAAATCAGAAGTGGAAATTTTCATTGAACTTTTTCTACATGTATGTTCTTTACTGTATCCCAATATAAGAATATCTCCATTCGATGAAAATTTGACCTTTAGATGACTTATATGTACTGTAAAATAAAATGTTCTCAACTATATTTGATTTTAAAATTCTCAAATCATAAGATCTTAAATGACTGGTAAAAACTGTTGTTGCGATTGTGTATTAAGTTTATATAATCATTTTGATTGCTTTTATTAATAGTACATTAGAGTTATATAAAAATGTTTTGTAATAAAATAGGAATTTAAAATTGTTAAAAGCTTTCGTGTATATAATTAAAAACTTCATTCCCAAAAAATGCGAAGTATTTAACGGAACTGCAACAAAATAATTATTTAATTTTATGTATTTAATATGTTTTGAATATTGAATATTTTACAATTTCGATTTTTTAATCTATTGAATGTTACTCAATTTCGCCAAAATTATACAAAAATAAGTTGATAAGTAGTAGTTTTTTAACGTTACTTATAATGTATCATGGCGAGGATTTTCTGCTCAACGAAAGTAAATAATTGACTTTCTAATAACGACGCAAATAATTGATAATAAAGTAAGTAAATAATTGACCAAAGTAAATAAAGGCTTTTTAAGAGGAATATAACGTGGGCTATTTCTGTAATAAGTTGCGATCCCTAATAAGATAATCCATCCACGCAAAAATTAAGTTGTCACCTATGGACTGTGTAGCACGCTAGTGATAGGAATATTAGTCTACTGTTTAAACCTTTTTTCACCGAGGACAAGGGCTAACCCATAATTCATAATCCTCCTTTGTCCAAAAACGCTTATACCACTTTATTATTATGAGCTGTTTTAATCATGATGTCGTGGCTGGGAATTAAATTTTTATTGGCTGGAAGACTTGGTGGATTCAATTAACTTTTGTGTCTATGTTGAGTATGGGTTCGATTAATTCGTATGCTCTAAAATCCACCCATTAGCTTCAGGGCAAAAATAGACATATACACGGATCACAGAGATGCCACTTGGGAGGTGTTTGTCTTGTGATGGCATATTGTAGATGTCGTTTAGAAGGACTATAATGATGTATCTGGCTAATACTGTGATACAATTTCGAGATATAAGTGGCGAACGACAAAAGATAAGGCATTGACAAAAAAGAAGGATAAAAATTAACAATAATTCAGTGGATTCAATTAGCTTTTATGTCTATGTTGAATATGGGCTAGATTAATTTGTGTACTAGTAAATCCACTCATTAGCTTTAGATCAAAAGTGGAAGACGTGAACAACAGAGATACCATTTTGGATGTGTTTGCCTCTTGATGGCATATTGTAAATGCCGTTTTGAAGGACTGTAATGTTGTATCTTAGCTAACGCGGAATTTGATACAATGGTGAACGACTAAAGTGAAGGCATTGGCAAAAAAAAAAAAAAAAAAAAAACGAAGGGAAAAAAAACTCAACCGAAGAAATCAGCAATAATAATTCAAAGGATTCAATTAGTTTTTGGATCTGTGTTGAGTATGGGCTAGATTAATTTGTATTCTGGAAAATCTACCCATTAGCTTCAGGGTAAAAGTGAAAACATGAACTCCAGAGATGCCATTTTGGAGGTGTTTGTCTTATGATGCCATATTGTAGATGTCGTTTAGAAGGACTATAATGATGTATCTTGGCTAATGCTGAATTTGATACAATTCTGCGATATCAGTGGTGAAAGGCAAAAGAAAAGGCATTGGCAAAAAAGAAGGAAAAAAAAAAGAACAAATAAATAATAATAATTCAGTGGATCCAATTAGCTTTTGTGTCTATGTTGAGTATGGTCTAGATTAATTTGTAAAAAAAAAAAAATGGGAAAAGCCCTGGAAAAACCTTTCAATAGCTTCAGGGAAAAGTGGAAGACATTCACCACAGAGATGTCATTATGGAGGTGTTTGTGTTGTGATGGCATAATGTAGATGCCGTTTAGAAGGACTGTAACGACGTATCTTGGTTAAGCATGAATTTGAAACAACTCCGTGATATAAGTGGTGAACGCAAAAGACAAGACACTGGCAAAAAAAAGAAGAAAAAAATCTAACAAATCAACAATAATAATTCAATTAGCTTTTTGTGCGTTTGTTGAGTATGGGATAGATTGTGTGCTGGAAATCCACCCATTAGGTTCAGGGCAAAAGTGGAAGACGTGTACCGCGTACACCTCCGTGCCATTTTGGAGGTGTTTATCTTATGATGCCATATTGTAGATGTCGTTTAGAAGGACTATAATGATGCATCTTGGCTAATGCTGAATTTGGTACAATTTCGAGATATCAGTGATGACACGACAAAAGACAAGGCATTGGAAAAAAAAAAAACCAAACATAATCGAACAAATAAATAATAATAATTTTTTTACGCATGCTATTTTTAATGCAATTTTATTTCGGCGCAATGAAAAAAAAACTACCCTTCTTTCTAAAATTCTTTTTAGCATTATTGATAAAGAACATAGAAAGGTTTTTATTTATAAAATCTATATAAATATATCAACTCCTTTTTTTCCTTCTTCGATTGCTACTCTCCTCTCCAGCTGTTACAATATTCAATATCTTCCTTCCATACAAATCCACCCCGAGATGCCTTTCTCTGCGCAACGAAAGCAGCAAAGTAGAAGAAGAATAAGAAGAAAAAATTGCAAATAAGCGTCACAAGAGCTTCTTATTCCATCCATATTTTATGCTACTTCAGAAGAAGACTGTGGACAATGGCAACGTATCGAACAACATGAGACAGGCTTTTCAATCATTCACAGTGGGATATCTCCATTCGCTAACCCCATAAAATGATGAATTTATTGAAGTTTTCTGCCGGGCTAACGAGGAACATGATCATTGTTTTCTCTCCCAAGAAGGTGAAATGAGTTTTCGGGCTAAGGAAAGCTAATGATCTCCCGGCGTCGGATCGATACCATAGGCTGCTGGAGCAACTGGTAGGCGGGACTTTGGCAGACGGCCGTTTGTTGGGTCGCTTTGTTTAATGATGAGTTCAGGATTCAGGGACTGGGATTAGTATGAGGATGGCACACTAAACGGGAATTAATGGGAGCGGGAAGTTCGAATGCAAATGCGGAAGTGCGAGAGGTAATATCGCGTAAGTAATGGAGAGGCTGCGTATTTCTCTAAATAAGTTCCGAATGACGTTTGGGGGATTTAAATGAGGTGAGAGTTAAAATGCGACGGACTTCAATATGAGCGTGGGTGATAAAGTTGTCGATCCAATAAATATTAGGATTCGAATATTAGTTGGATTTCAAAACTAAATCAGTATTAATGATTTCTATGCGTATGCAGTGCACGACTTCAGGTAAAATTCAGTTCCAAAGTCTCATTCTTAAGTCACATGTAACATAAATCGAATATTTTACATCCTTTTTCAAATTGATTTAAATTACTTATACTAAATGCATTTCAGTATTATTTATTTTACTTTCTTCTATTTTATTTTATTTTTTTTTTAATCCTACATAAGAAAAAGAAATATTATTATCCATAATCTAAATAAAAATTTTTTTTTACTCCCATTATGCCTTCCACCACATATGTGCACATTTAGTTTTTCTATAATTAAAATTATTGTCATTAATAAAAAAAGAACAAAAATTTGATGATTAAATTTTTCACTCCAGAATCTCTCAACAAGAAAAATATAAACTTTATGATTTGGCTTTTTGTTGGCAGCTTCATTTTGAGGAAAACCTTTACTGACTGTTGATAGGGTATATCTTGACCAATAGTCTAAAAGATTTGATAACATCAAATAATAAAATAAATACTCCGTGATATAAGTGGTGAACGCAAAAGACAAGACACTGGCAAAAAAAAAGAAGAAAAAAAATCAAGAATGAGAGAGAATGAAATTTTCAATTTCAATAGATGCAAGTAATAAAACATAACTGACATCCACTGAAGAGTTTTACGTCTTGTTGGCCTTGACCACATATGTGCACATTTAGATTTTTATAATTATAATTACTATCATTAATAAAAATAAAAATTTATAACAAATTATTCACTCCAGAATCTCGCAACAAGAAAAATACGAATCTTATGCTTTTGAGTTTTTGTTGCTTGTTGCTGTCAGCGTCATTTTGAGGAAAACTTTTACTGACTGTTGATATGGTATGTCTTGGCAAACAGTCTACAAGATTTGGCTACAACCCCTTCACCCGTGAACCATACAATTTCCTGATAAGAACGTTACAATTGCATGATAATAGTTACTCCCTTCACTCACACCGAGGTTTTGTACCATACTCTATCAATTTACCTCCTCGTTTCTAAGAGCAGTGACTGCAACAGTTGCCGCCAATGTATCAGAACCAGAGTCATCTTGGGCGATAGCTGAATACGTTAACACTGGTCACAACTCGAACTGTATCCTATTTTAAAATTTCAGAATTAAAAAAAAATAGCAATTAATAAATTGAGCAACACGTTATAAACTGCAGTTGTGCTATACGAGATTGAAAAATGATCGACAGCAACAATTGCTGAGCAAAAATCACTGAATATTTCCCCTTGTGAAATAGGAAAGGGAAAACGAAGGTTGTAAATCTCACTTTATTGAAATCGATATTTATGAGTTCTCTTTTGTATTTGGAAATTGGTTTTCTATTTTATAGAAAAAAATGGTTTTATGTTTATTGGATTTGTACGGTTTTCGGTTTCTTTCCATCAACTTTGTAAAATTTTTAGACAGAGATTTTTCCCAATTTAACGTGAAAAAATTGTAGAATTTTTTGAATTAATATTTTCCTCTTTTTTATAGTTTTCAAATTTAAAAGAAAATACTTTTAAATACACCGTTTTTTAATACATCTTTGTAGTGGTTTATTGTTTTATTTTGTAGTTATATATTTAAAATTATTCATAATTAAAAATTATATTTATATATATATATATATATATATATTGAATTTATTTATTACATAAAAATATAATTTATTATTATTATTTATATATAATTTATTATATAAAATATTTTATTATGTATTCCTTTTATAAAAATGTTATTATAAAATTTATTTATAAATAATTGTTTTTTTTTGTTATATAAAAATATATGTAAAATATTTTATTATATACATATATTATAAAAATATTATTAAGAAATTTATTTATAAATAACTTTAATAAAAAAAATGCTGAAAATTTCAATATATTTCTGTACAATCGAAATAAAGTAAACTTTTCTAAATGTTGAAAATATATTTATTTAATCTTTATTATTTTATTTAGCCTTTTCGTTATTAATGTGGGAAATTAAATTTCACTAATACCTGCAAGTTAACGTTGAAAGCACAATCATTCTCCAATCATTGTAGATTCACATAATATGACAGTACATTATTGAATTAGACATAACTACTGAAATATAAATTTATTGAATCAAAACATTTAGAAAATAAAACCACCCTATTTTAAAATCACCCTACTATACAAGCTTTTGAAAAGCTCTGAGAGACGAATTATTCCTACAATCCATCATCTCAGAAGGAACAGGCTTTACTTTGTCCAAGAGGAGAATTTCTCCTACCTGCTCATCAAGAATGTTAATATGGCCGCCATAGAATTGAACTGGTAAACAGCTCTACAATTGTTAGCGTTCTTGATAGATTATTCGACTGAGAAAGGTCCTCTCCGGTTGAATGCAGCTATTTCAATAGCGTTCCAACATTCTCATTCTTGATGAATGCGAGGGAACAATTCTGCTTTTCAACCAACAGTGCTTGCTTGGTGTTCTAATCTTCATTCAACATTTATATAAAGTTCTTTATATAAATATTAAATGAAGATTGGGGAGAATGGCATTTAAATTAGTGTTATTACATTGTTTTATTTGTTGTATTAATACATTATTATGAAAAATCAAATTTAGGAATCTAATGAATAGAATCTATCTTGTGTATGATTTTGATTAAAGAAATCTATCGAATCTATTGTGTATGATTTTGATTAAAGGAATCTATTTTGTATATGATTTTGATTAAAGGAATCTATTGTTCTGATTAAAGAAATCTGTCGTTTGGTTTTGATTAAAAGAAATCTGAATCTATTGTGTATGATTTTGATTAAAGGAATTCTGATTAAAAACCTATCGTGTATGATTTTGATTAATATGATTTTGAAAAGAAATCTATTGTGTATGATTTTCATTAAAGAAATCTATCTTGTGTATGATTTTGATTAAAGAAATCTGTCGTGTATGGTTTTAATCTGTCGTGTATGACTCTGATTAAAAGAAATTTATTGTGTAGGATTCTGATTAAAAAAATCTATCTACCGTGTATGTATTTATCGGATGGAATCTATTTTGTATATGATTTTGATTAAAGAAATCTATCTTGTGTATGATTCTGATTTAAGAAATCTGTCGTGTATGGTTTTAATTAAAGAAATCTGTCGTGTATGGTTTTAATTAAAGAAATCGGTCGTTAAAGAAATCTGTCGTGTATGGTTTGACTCTGATTAAAGAAATCTGTCGTGTATGGTTTTGATTAAAGAAATCTGTTTATGACTCTGATTATGGAAATTTTGTATTGTTTTGATTAAAGAAATCTACCGTGTATTCTGATTAAAAAAAGAAATCCTATCTGTCGTATGACTCTGATTAAAGAAATCTGTCGTGTATGACTCTGATTAAGGAAATCTATTGTGTAGGATTCTGATTAAAAAAACCTATCGTGTATGCATTTATCGAATGGAATCTATTTTGTATATGATTTTGATTAAAGAAATCTACTGTGTATGATTCTAATTAAAGAAATCTATCTTGTCGATTAAAGAAATATGGTTTTAATTAAAGAAATTAAATTAAAGAAATCTGGGGTCATGGTTTTTGAAGTCGTGTATGGTTTTCATTAAATTAAAAATCTGTTGTGGATGGTTTTGATTAAAGAAATCTATCATGCATGAATTTATCGAATAGAATCTATTTTATATATGATTCTGATTAAAGAAGTCTATCCATCTAGTTTCACTTTCTATTGTGTAGGATTCTTTTAACGCCTCTAATAAGAACCAGGCATTTCAAGAAAAATCTGTCGGAAAATCTATCTTGTGTATGACTCTGATTTGTCGTGTAGGGAAACTGTCAATTAAAGAAATCTGCATGAATTTATCGAATAAGAATCCAACCATCTGATTAAATAAGCTATCCAACCAGCTGATTAAATAGAACCAGGCATTTCAAGAGGAGGGAAACCAATTCGCGTTTTATAAATGAAATCAGAAACTGGAATAAAGGACCCAACCTGCTGACAAATATGAAACCGAATAAGTATCCAACCATCTGTTAAATAAGCGATCCAACCAGCTGATAAATAGGCAACTAAATAAATGATACAGACATCTGAAAATAAGTATCCAACCAACTGACAAATAAGCAGCCAAATAAGTATCCAACCAGCCAACAGACAACAAAATAGGTGATACAAACAGCCAAATAAATGATAGTAACAACTGATAAATAAGCAGCCAAATAAGTATCCAACCAGCCAACAGACAACAAAAATAGGTGATACAAACAGCCAAATAAATGATAGTAACAACTGATAAATAAGCAGCCAAATAAGTATCCAACCAGCCAACAGACAACAAAATAGGTGATACAAACAGCCAAATAAATGATAGTAACAACTGATAAATAAGCAGCCAAATAAGTATCCAACCAGCCAACAGACAACAAAAATAGGTGATACAAACAGCCAAATAAATGATAGTAACAACTGATAAATAAGCAGCCAAATAAGTATCCAACCAGCCAACAGACAACAAAATAGGTGATACAAACAGCCAAATAAATGATAGTAATAACTGATAAATAAGCAGCCAAATAAGTATCCAACCAGTCAACAGACAACAAAATAGGTGATACAAACAGCCAAATAAATGATAGTAATCAACTGATAAATAAGCAGCCAAATAAGTATCCAACCAGCCAACAGACAACAAAATAGGTGATACAAACAGCCAAATGAATGATAGTAACAACTGATAAATAAGCAGCCAAATAAGTATCCAACCAGCCAACAGACAAACAAAATAGATATTTGTGATACAAACAGCCAAAGTGTTTTTAAATGATAGTAACAACTGATAAATAAGCAGCCAAATAAGTATCCAACAGACAACAAAAATAGGTGATACAAAAGCCAAATGAAAATGATAGTAACAACTGATAAATAAGCAGCCAAAATGAAACAAATATAAAATGACAGAGCAAAAAAAGTGTCCCATTTCCAACAGACAACAAAATTTGCAGGAAGATGCCTAAGTATTGTTTTGAAACAATGCCATTGAAACAACAAATAAATTATACTTGAAATGTAGTATTGTGCACTGGAAAAAGCCATGTTTATAAATCTAGAACAAAATTATTAAAATAATAAGCCAAAATAGAATTAAAAAAAATTATCTCAAATAATACACATTTTAAGATTCTGATAAAACTCATAAGTTCAAAAATGTTTCAAATCGAAATGAAGTAAATATAAAATGCTACAAAAAGCTTTTATGAAAAGTATTCCATTTCCATTATACTTGGAAACGTATTGTAATGTGTATTGGAAATTTGTATTGTTTTGAAGCAATGATAAAATTGGAAATTTCACTGAAATTATTTTTAACATTTGTTTATAAATACAGCTTACAACTAAGTAGTGTTTTTACAAGTTAAAGTCGAAGAAATCCTTTCTGATATATATATATATAATAATATATCTATATATAATATTCTATACTTGGAACACTTATAAACGTAATTACAAATAAATTTTATAAATCTAGAACACAGAATTAAAAAAAAAAAACAGTGACATTAATTATTTGTTTGAGAAATACAATTTGAAAACAAATTCCCAAACAAGGCATTGTTATCACCTTATGATTGTGATAAAACTCATAAGATCTAAAATATTTCTCAACATCGTTTTCAAAATGAAACTAATAAAAGCTTTGTATGGTACATTTTATATAAAAAAGTATTCCATTTCCATTATAATTGAAAAACGTATTGTAATGTGTATTGGAAATTGTCATATTGTTTTGAAACAATGATAGCACTTGAAATATCCAGGCACGAAATAGTATAGAATATTATCTTTTTTTAATGTCGAATGATGGTATCCGATTTCAATTCTTCCAACTTTTGAGACATTTTGCTACTAAAATTTCAAATTCAGACTCTTGTATGAAGGGATTTATTACCGATTCAGCATAATACTTGATGTTTTCACTGTTGACGAATCACGTTTCCAATTCGAAAAGTAGGCATTCTGTAATCCCACCCTTTTACATTCTGTTTCGAATAAAGCCCAGATTTTCCGACTTCCATTTTACCTTTTTACGTAATGAAATATGAATAATCGTTTCGTGGCAACAGCACGATTTCGTTTTACTGTTCAGTTCTGTGTTGCCACTTCAACACATTCGACTGGAGTAATGTTTCCAGCAAGAGATACAAAAACAAAATGGCGGAAGAGTCTGTTTGCTATCGAATAAAATTCCTCAGAATTCTTTCGAAGAAAAAATGCATTCTTTTTTTTTTTTTGTAACCGGAAGGAATAAAAATGTGTAAGACGAGATCCAGGAAATTTATCCCCGAAATATAGATTTTACCTTAAAATATTTCTGAGAAATATATATTTTGAAAATAGAATTTGGCTGCTTTGGAATTTTTAAAGTATTATATGAAAATTAAATAATAAACGTTTGTAATAGTTTTCAGATTGCCTTTCATAAAATATTTGAATGTACAAAAATTTCAAAACTACTGATGTGTTTAAGAATAATAAATTTTAAATTTAAACATATAGATTAAAGTAGTCTTAGCTTATTTTAGAACTAATTCCTTCTAAATAATTGTCCCTATCTTTTATCTTAATACATTTTAAACAAAAAAAATTAATTTATATTTTCTAATTAAATGATTTTTTTTTTTTTGGCTATACTAATTTGTTTGAAATTATAATACTTCAAATCACACTTCCTTCATCATATTTAAAGTTGTACAGAAATAACATTGTTTTTTAAGGATCTATATATGAGTAATTCTGTTTTTTTATTTCCTGTATTAGTATGGAGAAAAGTTTGAAGTATTTTTCTATATTTTAATCATAATCAATTTTGAATTTAACATATAGATTGAAGTAATATTTTATTTTTAGAACAAATTTATTCTGCGTATTATTAAATCTGGTATCTTAATATATTGTAAACCGAAAATTTTAATTTATGTTTTCTATTTAAATGATTTCAAAAGGAAATTTTTGTTTTGTAGATAAATTTTGTTTGAAAAGTTTGATAAGTTCTAAAATCATTCTCACCATCACTTTCAAATGAAACTAATATAAAGTGCACCATACAAACCTTTTATAAAATGTGTTCCATTTCTATTATACTTGGAAATGTATTGTAAAGTGTATTGGAAAATGTCATATTGTTTTGAAACAATGATAGTACTGAAAATATCCAGGGTGGAAATCATAATCTAGGTACGAATAGCATAGAATATTATCGTTTTTTTAATGTAGAATGATGGTATTCGATTTCTATTCTTCCACCTTTTGAGACATTTTGCTATCAAAATTTCAAATTCAGCCTCTTGTATGAAGGGATTTATTACCGATTCAGCATAATACTTGATGTTTTCACTGTTGTCGAATCACGTTTCCAATTCGAAAAGTAGGCATTCTGTAGTCCCACCCTTTTACATTCTGTTTCGAATAAAGCCCAAATTTTCCGACTTCCATTTTACCTTTTGCGTAATGAAATATGAATAATCGTTTCGTGGCAACAGCACGATTTCGTTTTACTGTTCAGTTCTGTGTTGCCACTTCAACACATTCTACTGGAATAATGTTTCGAGCAAGAGATACGAAAAAAAAAAAAAAAAAAAATGGCGGAAGGGTCTGTTTGCTATCGAATAAAATTCCTCAGAATTCATTCGAAGGAAAATGCATTTTTTTTTTTTTTGTAACCGGAAGGAATAAAAATGTGTATGACGAGATCCAGGAAATTTATCATTGAAATATAGATTTTACCCTAAAACATTTCTGAGAAATATATATTTTGGAAAATAGAATTTGGCAGATTTGGAATTTTAATGAATTATATAGTATGATGATTAAATAGATCGGCGTTTGTAATAGTTTTCAGATTGTCTTTTATTTATCAATAAAAAGAATACTAAGTTACATAAAAATTTGGATGCATAAGAATTTCAAAACTACTTATGTGATGCAGTATAATAAATTTTAAATGTAACATATAGAATGAATTAATTTTAGCTTATTTTAGAACTAACTTCTTCTAAACAATTGTATCTATCTGGTATCTTAATATATTTTAAACAAAAAATTGTAATTTATATTTTCTAATTAAGTGATTTTTTTTTGGGGGGGAGGAGTAGAAATATTTGTTTCAAATTATAATACTTCAAATCACACTTCCTTCATGATAATTAAAGTTATACAGAAATCACATGTTTTTTAAGGATTTACATAAGAGTAATTTTTATTTCCTGTATTATTATGGAAAAAAAAAGTTAAGTATTTTTCTATATTTTAATCATAATCAATTTTGAATTTAACATATAGATTGAAGTAATATTTTATTTTAGAACAAATTTATTCTACATATTATTAAATCTAATATTTTCATATATCGTAAACAGAAAATTTTAATTTATGTTTTCTAATTAAATGAATTCAAAATTGAAATTTTTGTTCGGTAGATAAATTTTGCTTGATAAGTTCTAAAATCTTTTTCACCATCACTTTCAAAATGCAACTTATATAAAATGCACCATACAAAGCTTTTATTAAAAGTATTCCATTTCCATTATACTTGGAAATGTATTGTAATGTGTATTGGAAAATGTCATATTGTTTTGAAACAATGATAGTGCTAGAAATATCCAGGGTGGAAAGCATAATCCAGGCACGAATAGTATAGAATATTATCGTTTTTTAATATCGAATGATGGTATCGATTAAAATGTTTTCGATTTCTTTTCTTCCAACTTTTGAGACATTTTATTATTAAAATTTCAAATTCAGCCTCTTGTAGGAAGGGATTTATTACCGATTCAGCATAATACTTGATGTTTTCACTGTTGTCGAATCACGTTTCCAATTCGAAAAGTAGGCATTCTGTAATCCCACTCTTTACATTCTGCTTCGAATAAAGCCCAGATTTTCCGACTTCCATTTTACCTTTTTACGTAATGAAATATGAATAATCGTTTCGTGGCAACAGCACGATTTCGTTTTACTGTTCGGTTCTGTGTTGCCACTTCAACATATTCGACTGGAGTAATGTTTTCAGCAAGAGATACAAAACAAAATGGCGGAAGAGTCTGTTTGCTATCGAATAAAATTCCTCAGAATTCTTTCGAAGAAAATGCATTCTTTTTTTTTTTTTTTTTTTTGTAACCGGAAGGAATAAAAAATGTGTAAGACGAGATCCAGGAAATTTATCCCCGAAATATAGATTTTACCCTAAAACATTTCTGAGAAATATATATTTTAGAAAATAGAATTTGGCTGCTTCGGAATTTTTAAAGTATTATATAGTATGAAAATTATATAGATCGACGTTTGTAATAGTTTTTTTAAATTGCCTTTTATTTATCAATAAAAGCAATACTAAGTTTCATAAAATATTTGGATGCATAACAATTTAAAAACTACTGATGTAGTTAAGTATAATAAATTTTAAATTTAACATATAGATTAAAGTAGTCTTTACCTTATTTTAGAACTAATTCATTCTAAACAATTGTTCCTATCTGGTATTTTAATATATTTTAAACAAAAAATTTTAATTTATTACTTTTAATTTAATTTTTATTATTATATATTTTTTTTTTTAATTTCTAATTTGGTATTTTGATTTCTTAGAAATTACAATACTTCAAATCACATTTCACTTAACCATACTTAAAGTTATACAGAAATCACAATTTTTTAAGGGTTTACATATGGATAACTTTGTTTTTTTATTTTTTATACTGATATGAAAAAAAGTTCGAAGTATATTTTAAGCATAATCAATTTTAAATTTAACATATAGATTAATGCATTCTTACCTTATTTTAGAACTAATTTATTCTAAACAATTGTTTAATCTTCAATCTTAATATATCCTAAACAGAAAATTTTAATTTATGTTTTCTATTCAAATGAATTTCTTTCAAAAGTGATTTTTTTTTGTAGAGTATATAAATTTACTTTGAAATTATAATATTTCAAATCACAATTCACTTAATAATATTTAAAGTTATACAAAAGTACATTTTTTAAGGATTTACATATGGATAATTATATATATTTTTATTTGCCGTACCGGCATGAGAAAAAAATTTTGAAGTATTTTTCTGTATTTTAAGCATAATCAATTTTAAATTTAACTATAGATTAAAGTAGTCTTGCTTTATTTTAGAACTAATTTAATAACAATTAATTTTTCTAATATCAGTTAATTGTACTATCATAACTAATATTATTCAATCTGGGATATTTTTTAAGGATTTACATACTGATAATTATTTTTTTTTTATTTTCTGTACTGGTATGGGAAAAAACGTTAGAAGTATTTTTCTATTTTAAGCATAATCAATTCTAAGTTTAACATATAGATTAAAGTAGTCCTACCTTATTTATGACTAATTCTTTCTACTGCGTAAAAAATAGAAGGACAATGTTTTTTTTTTGCCAATTAATGTCTCTTATTTTCTCCTAATTACCAGATATTTATGCAGATTTAGTTTAATGACCCTTTTTTCATTTTAGGCAAAATTAAACATCTACCACTAATATTATTAATAAAAATTGTATATATAATTTCCGATGCGTAAAAAAAAGTAGAAGGACACTTGCTAATATATTTAATTTAGTGAGTTGTTCTTTAGTTAAATAGTGATTTTGTACTTTGTTTTATCCTTTTCTGTCAAAAAAATCTAATTTGTTTAAAAATTATGCTGTTTCTCCGTTCTCAGAAATGCCTAAAGGAATACCTTTGAACGATTTTCAAAAAAGGCCAAATTTCCGCATATCAAAATGATGGTAAAGGTGTCAGAGATTGCTCGATTGTTGCAGATGAGCCCCAATACAGTTTCAAACTTTATCAGAAATCCTTATAAAAATGGAAAGAAAAGAAGACTGGTAGGCCGAAAAAGTTAACACCACGTGATGAAAAGAAAACTTGTTCGTGTGCTTAAGAAGAACAAAGGAAGTGTTTCAAAGGCAAGAAATCAAGCAGGACTTAATCATGTGACGAAACAAACAGTTTACAACTATATTAAAAGATCTAAAAATTCATTTTTAAAAACGGAAACATCATCCTAAGTGGACACAAGCTCACATTGATAACCGTTTAGCGTGGGCTAAGGAGCACATGTCCTGACTGCAGAATGGACTTCTGTGTTATTTTCCGATGAAAAGAAATTTAACTTAGACGGTCCAGACGGATATCAGCATTACTGGCATTGTCTGGGGAATGAAGACGAATACTATTCAACACGACAAATGGAAGGAGGGAGTTTAATGGTTTGGTTGACTGTTGGATACGGAGGAAGGATAAGTCTAGTTTTCTTAAATAGTAGTTAAAAACATAGAGACTACATTCAAGTGCTGAATTCCGAGCTTCTTCCTTATGGTTCTGACTTGGGGGGGTGAAGAGTGGAAGTTTCAGCAAGACGGAGCTTCCCTTCACACCGCGACTAGAGTCAAAAACTGGTTCCTAACAAATAATGTGGATGTTTTACCATGGCCAGCCAAAAGTCCTGACCTTAATGTAGTGGAAAACATCTGGGCAATGCTAGTTCGTCGAGTTTATGCTGATGTAAGGCAATTTGATTCGCTAACTCAGCTTCGAGAAGCATTGAATGACTCGTGGGACAATTTTTGTCTAACAGAA
Source organism: Caerostris extrusa (assembly GCA_021605095.1). NCBI lineage: Eukaryota > Metazoa > Arthropoda > Arachnida > Araneae > Araneidae > Caerostris > Caerostris extrusa. The sequence continues at coordinate 23,119 of BPLR01015997.1, read as the reverse complement.
GTTCAATCTCTATACAATTCACTTCCAAACAGAATATTTAAAATTATAAAGGCCAATGGGAAGAACATTCCTTATTAAAATCACTATTTTTTCATTCATTATAATGCTGTTCTTCTACTTTTTTTACAAAGTTTCAAAAAAAGAGAAACTATTTTTGTTGCCATTAATATTTTATGTTTGAATATCATAATTCTGATGTTAAAATTGTATTTTTAAAATATTTGTAAAATGTTTCTAATAAAAAATTTTAGTAAAAATAAAATATTTTATGGTTATTGTTACAAAATCAAGTGTCCTTCTACTTTTTTTACGTAGTGTAAGTAGTTGTTCAACCTGGTATCTTAATAAATTTTAAACAAAACATTTTAATTTATATTTTCTAATTTTTTATATTATTTATTATATATATATATATTATTTTCTAATTTAGTATTTTAATTTTTTTTTTTACAAATTTTTTTTTTGAAATTATAATACTTCAAATCACATTTCATTTAACTCTACTTAAAGTTATACAGAAATTGCATTTCCTTTAAGAATTTACATATGGATTATTCTGTTTTATTTACTTCCTGTACTGATATGGAAAAAAGTTTGAAGAATTTTTCTATATTTTTTTAAAAACATTTAATTTAGAAAATGCTTGTATTTTAAGTGATAAATTGGCTGCATATTTTTGATTTCTCTTAGCATTTTAATTTATAATAAACTAATTTTATGTATTATTACCTGTATATGAAGTACTTTTTAACTGAATTTTGCAGTTAATCAAATATTAATAAATCATTTAATCTTTATTGGTTTGTTAATATTTGATTAACTTCAAAATTCAGATTAAAAATGAAAAAGTTAATTATTTTAAATAAATCTCAAATCTGTTTCTATTTTGTTTGACTTAATAATGTTTCATTATCTGTATATTATCTAAGAAAAAAAGCGTTTATGACTTTTCCTTGATTTAAAAGAAGCGATCTTTCTTTTGTAAGAACCATTTTTATCTTTCTTCTTACTTCAAATATTTACCCTTTCAATATCAGTTCAGATTTAATTAACGAGTCCGTTGAGACATTAATTCTTGTGCGCATTTGCAAGTGATAATGAATGAGGCTCGAATGGATTGTGGCACTTGAAAAGCAAATAAGATGAAATAACTTTTTAAATAAATCCTTTCAGTTTTCCCTTTGAAGTTCTTTCAAGGGATTCTTTTTTAAGTTTTCAAAATCTTTAACCGCAAGATTTCACTCCGGGTTTATTGTGTGCAAGAAGTCGTGTTCAACTTTCCTCAAAAGTCGAATTAATCTCCCGAATAGTTAAGTAGGTACTTCTGAATTCTTAAGGGAAGTTTAAATTTATCACCCATGATTCCCTTTCATGTGGTAAAATAATTTAAAAAAAATAAATAAATTGCAAAAGTTTGTATGAGTTGTTTGTTGTATAATTATGTAATATTCTAAAAACTGTTTTATTTATTAAGATAAATACATGTTATTATTAAATTGTGTAGCCGTGGTTCCACCTATGCAACCATGTTTCCTCCTACCCACTGAAAGAGCACCCCTTGCGGCGTTTAGAAGAAATCGTCAGTAGGCATCCAGACTCACCCGAGAGGACGCACAGCGCAACTGGCGCTGAATTACAATCTCATCCGAAGAGATAGAAGTGAAATCCTTCCAATTATCATTTAATAGAGTTATCTTTAAATATATTAATTTGTATGTTGAATATTGCCTATCTTTAATTGTAATTGGGGTGTTGTTTACGTGCTTGTGTTCCTAAAGTTGTGTGTTCTTCAACCTGACTGCCCAGGTGACTACAATTGTGAGTAATAATCCCTTTGATTACTACTGATAATGTAATTATAATAATTTTAGTAATTTAATTTGAAAAATTTGATAAAGATTAGATTTCTATAAAGTCAGTTGCTGTACTTTGCCAAAGACTGAAAATGAGTGATAGGCAAAATGCTTTTCTTTCTTTCCCTACATGGTATTGTTTTCCATAGATATGTCAAAGTTGTTGAAGATTCAGCGTTTTCAAGGTACTACAATACCCAGGATAAACATCCCTAAAGAGAAAGGAAGGTGATGCATTCTTAATATCCCCACATTCGTATTACAAGTGGGGAAATAAGAGAAAATTCATTTAACATCACCAGTAATAACCAGACTGACTTTCTGACGCTCGGTGTCACAAGTTTCGGGTTCGAGTCCCGACATTGCAATGAATGTTTGTAGTGGTTCGGAAGCCACTTTAAACCGTACGATCTGGTTTAATAGGACTGTAGAGCGTTGGGCGTAGATAGATGAACACCCTACTCTGTAAAAAGAAAACGTATCTTGTCTCAAATTCTGCCAGTAAGCAAATGGCCTTGGTCTACTATGGGACTGTTTTGCCAATGAAGAAGAAGAAAAAGAATAAGTAATAAAAAAAAAACACCATATAGGCCTAATAATAATAAATTTTATCTTATGTATAATTTCAATTTAAGAACATTTATAAAAATAAAAACAGATTACAAATTTTCAAGATCAGCTACAATGATTTTTAATGATATAATATCAACGTATAAATACCTACCGTATCAAACAGTTTGCCTCACTTCTTGCATATATTATAATCAATTTTATGCATATTAGATTTTGGATCGATTTTATGCTCGGTGCTGCAGGTTTCGGGTTCGAGTAACGGCGGTGCCATCAATGTTTGTAGTGGTTCGGAATCCACTATAAACAGTAGGTTCCGGTCTAATATAACCGTAAAGCGTTGGGAATAGTGTTGACAACCCTATCTCGTAGAAAGATAACATCTTCTGTCTCGAAATCTGCCAATAGACAGACGGCCGTGGCACACCACGGGTCTGTTGCGCCAATGATGATGATGATTTCCTGCCTATTAAGTGGGGAAACTGATGATTCCAAACTGATCCTTCCAAACTGATGATTAACCTACAAACGTATTCTACGTTAAAAAAGAATGGTAGTAAAATTATAAAGTTGTCCTTAATTAACATTTACCTTTATTAATGAACATCATCCAATGAAATTTATTTGCAAATAATCAACACCATCCAATGAAATTTATTTGCTATATAACTGACCCATTACCTAGTATATATTAATTAGGAGGAAATATTTCTCTAATAAGAAATCTTTAAAGTAAAATACATTCTACAACCTTGGATACTTGCAGGATATTTATTTTTTTATTATATGTGTGCTGGTTACATCTCGAATCTCGCCATGCAATATTTCAAAACACATTTGACCCGAATCTTTCAGCCCTTCCGGAGTGAAAAATCACGTCCTCCGATTGGCCCTTCGCCACGTCTGGCGCCAAAACAAAACGCCCCCCAGTGTCAAGATTCTCATCGATCCCGATGCGTTTCATACCTGAGACACGTATTAGATGGCCAGAAGAAATCAGGGCTGTGAAATGAATTCTAAAAAGTTGGACGCTTTTAGGGGATTTGGCGAGGAAATATTTCATTTTTTTTTTCCAACGCCGTAGTTGGTTCGGCAGCCGTTGACCGCTGAAAATGGTTTATTGAAAGTGCATTTTACTTTCAGCATCAGAGAGTTATTTATTTCGGACATCGCTTTGGTATATTCTTCGTAAAGTTACTATGAAATAGAAAATTTTAAATATTTTCATAGTTTTATTTTTATAGATATGTTTTTTATTGAAAATGAAATAATTACAATTTTATATATTTAACGATAAACTAATTAGAATTTTATTTATTTAACGATGTTAAGTAAAATTGTATTCATTTCACGATGAACTAATTAAAATTTAATTTTATTTTTTTTGTTACATACAGAAGAAAAATTGGAATTTTTAATTTTATGACTTTATAAATTATAATGATTGTCCTATTAATACTTATAGTTATTAATTCCCCAATAAATTTTTAAAAATGAGAGCAGACACTCGTAATTAGGGTTCCAATATGTTCTATAAATGAAATCATAATAAATCGTTAAAGCCGTTAGCTTATTTTTATAAATTACCGTTATATATGAAATATATATAATGATATAGCTTATGAATATAAATTAAAATTATGAAACCGTTAGCTTATTTATATAAATTATCTTGATGATACATATTGGTAAAAACACGTTGCATCATGTCTTACGGAACAACATTTACTTTGTTATTTCAAATTTTTTACTAGTGTTGGTATTATTTGCATATATATTTTGATTTAAATAATTACACAAGCCTGGCGATGTTAGATTTGGTGATGTCTGAGGTCATTTTCCGTTAGAAGTCCCCTTGTTTTTGAAAATTGACTTCATTGAACTCCGTATGGGCGGATGTACTGTCTTGCTGGATATGCCTTCCTTGGTAGTCATTGCCTGCCCCCTCCGACAACACATTATGAAAAACACATGTCGATCTCGATTGCCGGTATAGTTGCGTTCTAGCTATTCAAATAACTATTACGATGGAGCCGTGTCTCATTCTTTTAAAATTTTTGACATAAAATGTCTATTCAATCAGGCATGTGTTTCAAAAATCAGTCGCAATGGTGCAATTTCTTGCTATTCACTGCACAACTTGCACGCATGAAACTTCTCTTTCGATAGAACTTCTCTTTCCGCAAGTCAAAGAAACTTTTTTTTTTCCAGCGGGAAAATTCTTGGCGCGAAACGAGAATTCATAATGAGTCCTCAGCGCCACCTACCGGCTGACGCTACTTGTGCGATATGCATAGTCAGATTAAATTGCATTCTGTGGACACCTTTCTGATATTCAGTTCGCCATTGTAGATTACAGATTCACTCTATAGAGGGGGTTGACGAATTTAGTATGAGAAGGGAGGGGGGTTAGGAAGGGGTTGTTGCAGCTTGGAATGTTCGATCGATTCGAACATGCATTCATTGACCCAATTCGTCCTGACATTCCTTTTTGGTGTATTAAAGAGATGCCGTCTTCGATTGCGCCCTGAGGGGTTCTGTCAGATACTGATTTTTGTGGCAGAGGACTCAAATCGAACGAAAAAAGAAATGTCTTTTGGTTTTTTTTCTTTCAGAAATCATTCTGGTCAAAAAGTTTTCCTGATTATTAGGATATAAAAGTATTTTTTTTTTGTAAACAATTTAAATATTGATCTTTTGATGATTTTGTATGGATATTTTTTTTTCTCTTCTTTGATAAATAAAAGTCGTATTAACATTTTGATACTGTCAAAGTATTGCTATAATACGTTATGCATTTTAATGTGGTGACTACTTTGTGCTCATGTTTTAACATAATATGTATTAATAAAATTAATTGGACAGGAATGAATGGTTAAATTATTCTTAATAAGAATCCTATACATGTTATTAAAGGGAGGGGACTTTTCAAACGAGTAGATTCATTAATGATTGTAGCATGAAATTACTCATCAATTGAGACTTCCTGGTATTGGTTCGATCTTTTTTCTTTTATTAATAAACCTTTAATAATTGATAATGCCCGATTCGTGGCTGAATGGCAACGTTCAGCATACATGAAGATTAGGACTGAGGTTCAATTCGCTGACTGCTTAGTTGTAGACACTGTTTTAAAAACGAGGAACCTCAATGACGTTTGGGATGTTCAGCCTCTTGCCTCTTGAGTCTAAACCTGACTCTTACCTGGTGAGAGTTTTCCAAGTTTTCTCCCATACAATACATAAATGCGCGGTAGTTACCTCTAAAGTCCTCTCGGAAGGCTCTGTCCTCATCTTCAGTGACACGGAGCCTAGTCAGATTTCTGCCTACGGGTGCTCCATCAGAAAAAACAGCAGAAGCCCCGTTCCCCCATCTTTGAGAACAAACTCATGGGATGTCTATTTGCACTGCAGGACACAAAGGATTAGTCAACAACAACAAAAATAAATAAATATGATATTTTTACAAAAATAAAAATTTTTATTTTCATTCAGATATAATTTTATAATACTAGATACATTAGCACATATATTTTAAACCTTAGTCTCGAAATATTCAAATTAACTAAAAAGTTTCATGCTTAAATTCAACCACAAAAAATTAAGCAAAAGCATTTTTTTTACCAACCAGATTCCCACCATTTTAATACTTTCTACCCTAAAAGACAGTTGCGCACGAATATCTTATTTATTTCCCTCCTTCCTCGGCATCTCTTTTATTTTCCCAACTAGAAACAAACCTCCCTAAAAAAAGTCCTTAAGCTATCCTTTATAATAACCTCCTAATCGAACTAGAACCCTTCAATTTTTATAGTTGCAGTCGTGCGAGACAGAACTTCTGCTCCGCAAGTCAAAGAAACTTTTCTTTTTGCAGCCGGAAAAATCCTTGGCGCGAAACGGGAATGCATAATGAGTCCACAGCACCTACCGGCTTGTGTGATATGCATAGTCAGATTAAATTGCATTCTGTGTACACCTTTCTGATATTCAGTTCGTCATTGTAGATTAAGCAGATTCACTCTATAGGGGGTTGACGAGTTTAGCATGGAAGGGGGAAGCGGGAAGGGAAGAAGAGTGTTGCAGCTTGGAATGTTCGATCGATTCAAACATACATTCATTGACCCAATTCGTCCTGACATTCCTTTTTGGTGTATTAAAGAGATGCCGTCTTCGGTTGTGCCCTGTAGGGGTTCTGTCAGATACTGACTTTTGTGGCAGAGGATTGAAATCGAACGCTTGCAGAAATGCCTTTTGATTTTTTTTCAAAATCATTCTGGTTAAAAAGTTTTCCTGTTTATTAGGATACAATTTTCCTGTTTATTAGGATATTTATTTAGAAAATTTGAATATTGATCATTTGAGGATGTTGCATGGCTATTTTTTTTTCTTCGTTGATAAATAAAAATTTTGTTGGCATTTTAGATATTGTCAAAATATAGTTGTAATAAGTGGTGCATTTTAAAATTGTGAGTACTTTGTGATCATGTTTTAACATATTATATATCAATAAAATTTACTAGACAGGAATGGAGGGTTAAATTTATCTTAATAAGAATCTATATATGTTATCAGCAGAGGGGGCTTTACTAACGAGTAGATTTATTGATGATTGTAGCATGATTATATTGGTTTAATCTTTTTCTTTTATTAATAAATCTTTAATAATTGGCATTGCCCGTCGTGGCTCAGTGACAACGTGCAGTATACATGAACATTAGGGTTGAAGTTCAATCCGCTGGCTCCTTTGTTGTAGACACTGTTTCAAAAACGAGGAGCCTCCAATGCCGTTTGGGATGTTCAGCATCTTGCCTCTTCAGTCGGACTACTACCTGACTGTTACCTGGAGGTAGTTTTCAGAGTTTTCTCCCATACGACACATAAATGTGGAATAATTTACCCCTAAGTCCTCCGGAAGGGACTGCCCTCCATCTTCAGCGACACGGAGAACAGTTAGATTTCTACCTAAGGGTACTCCATGAAAACAGAAGCTGCCCCTTTCCCTCCATCTTTTGAGTATAAACTCATGGGATGTCCACCCCGTGTTGCATGACACTGAGGATTAGTCGCAACATCAACATAAATAACATGGTTTTTTTACAAAAATAAAACTATAATATTTCATTCCACATATTATTTTATAATCCAAGGCCCATTGGCACACATACTTGAAACATTCACCATAGTCACGAACTATTCAAATTAACTAAAAGTTTCATGCTTAAATCCAACCCAAAAAGTAACAAAAATTAAGCAAAAACATTTTTTTTACCAACCAGTTTTAAAATGTTTTAATACTTTCTACCCTAAAAGATTGTTGCGCACTCATATCTTATTATTTACCTCATTCCTCGGCATCGCTTTTATTTTCCCAACTAGAAACAACCTCCCCTTCCCCCAAAAAAAAAAAGTTCTTAAGCTATCCTTTATAATACCCTCCTACATCCAAACCAGAAACCTTCCAATTTTTATGGTTCCAGTCCTGCTTTAGACAGAACTTCTCTGTCGCAAGTTAAAGAAACTTTTTTCCAGCGGAAAATCCTTTGGCGCGAAAACGGGAATGCATAATGATGAGTCCACAGCGCCACCTACCGGCTTGTGTGATATGCATAATCAGATTAAATTGCATTCTGTGTACACCTTTCTGATATTCAGTTCGTCATTGTGGATTAAGCAGATTCACTCTATAAAGGGGTTGACGAGTTTAGTATGGGGGGGGTGGAAAGGGGTTGTTGCAGCTTGGAATGTCGATCGATTCGAACCTACATTCAGTGACCAAATTCGTCCTGACATTCCTTTTGGTGCATTAAATAGATGCCGTGTTCGATTGCGCCCTGAGGGTTCCTGTCAGATACTGATTTTTTGTGGCAGAGGACTCAAATCGAACGTTTGCAGAAATGTCTTTTGATTTTTTTTTCAGAAATCCTTCTGGTTAAAAAGTTTTTTTTTTTCTCTTTATTAGGATGTAAAAGTATTTTTGTAGAAAATTGAAATATTGATGATTTGGTATGGATATTTTCTCTTCGTTGATAAATCAAGTTTTATAGGCATTTTAGATATTGTCAAAGTATTGTTGTAATATGTGATGCATTTTGAGGTTGTGAATGCCTTGTGCTCATGTTTCAACATGTTATGTATCAATAAAAATCAACTGGACAGGAATGTAGGTTAAATTTTTTCTTTTAATAAGAATCCTATACAAGTTACTAGTGGGAGGGAGCTTTACTAACGAATAGACTCATTGATGATTGTAGCATAACTAGGACTTCCTGGTATTAGTTTTAATCTTTTTTTTTTTTTATTAATAAATCTTTAATTGATAATGCCCGACTCGTGTCTCAGTGGCAGCGTGCACCGCTGGTGAGCCTTAGGGATGAAGTTCAAACCGCTGGCTGTTTTATAGTAGACACTGTTTCAAAAACAAGGAGCCTCGATGACTTTTGGGATATTCAGTATCTTGCCTCGTGAGTCTGACTACCTGGTAGGAATTTTTGCGGGGTTTTCCCATACGATACATAAAGTTACCCTTAAAGTCCTCCAGAAAGGCACTGCTCTTCCTTCTTCAGTGACACGAAGCCAAGTCAGATTTCTACCCTACAGGTGCTCCATCACAGCAGAAGCTGCTTTTTCCCTTCACCCATGAGTAGAGAGTACTCCTGGGATGTCCGTCCAGAGCTGCAGGTCACTGAGGGGTTAGACCCAGGCAGCAACAACATAATTCACAACAAATTTTGGAATTACTTGGATCAAACATTAATAAAACTCAAATGATATTGAAACCATTTTAACTCAAGCAAAATTTGCATAAAATCCAAAATTATTATTATTTTTTAAATTCATAAAAGTTTTCATTCTATAGCTCTTCTATAAAAATGCTGCGTTCTGCATTTTCTTTTTGACGATTATTATGGAGCAAATTAAATTTTATCAATTGTTACTATTATTATGCGATAGAGGAGTAATTCTAATTTTTCAAAATAAGATATTCTATCAAAGAAAATTTGCTGCATTTTCGTATATATATATTTTTTGAAACTCTGTGAAAAATATGCTTGTTGTATATTGTTAAATATCGTATATTTGTTAATGGAAGAAATATTCATACTTGTTTGCATTTTTAGATTTCACTTGGCATTTTCTTTTAAAAAAAATACATGCTGCATTTTTAAAATTAATGCCTGAATAACCAAAAAAAAAAAAAATAGAGCTTCACAAAAAGAAAATTGAACTGGAACTGAAAGTTTCACAAAACGAAAGCATTGATGCGAAAAAAATTTCAAAATACTTAGCAATACTTTAATAAAACAAACTATTGACAGGAATTCATGTAAAATTATTCTTAATTCATGTAAAATTATTCATTAGAAATTAATTTGAAATTTAAAAGGACAAATATTTTCTTTGTCTTTATTGAATAAACACATTGCGGAACATAAAGAAGTGTTTTTGAAAAGTAATTTTTACATTTCTAAATTTTGTAAAGGGATTCATTTTTAAAAATTTTAAGCTTATTCATTAAATTCTTGTCTTTTTCAACAGAAACTGTTTGGTTAATTAATATTTATAAGTAATCATATTTTTCATTGCGAATAAGAAAAATTGAAGAAAAACATTTTTTTTTTTTTTAAAAAGTAAGAGGTATACAAGGTCATTATTCGCAAAAAAAATTTAAAGTTCTTAAGTCTCAAAACACTGATGATAAGGTAATGAAATGAAGAAATTAATCCCTGGTTAATATTACAACTAAAAATATTAACAACTATAAAGGATATAAAATTTGAAATTTTAACAAATAGTATTAATTTATAGTAAATTTAACTTAACAATCCATATTATTTCAATTTTGAAAAAAAAAAATACATAAAACGTTTTCGACCACTATACATTTTTTACAGAAAAAGAATCGCTTGGATTTTTTCTGTCAAAAATACTTCCTAAATAAGTTTATTATATTCTGATAAAAACTATCTGAATGCTCAAAATAAAAATTAGGAGAGTATATATTTTTTTTAATTTACTGTAGTTTTTGATAAAAAATGTTTTCTATATTTATATTTTTTTATGGACAACTAAATTCATCAACTGCTATATTATTATTATGGAAGAGATGGTATACCTATTAAGAAATTAAGACTAGTTCTCAAAATAAAAAATAATTTTTAGAGGTTTTTAAAAATATTTTTCAAAATTTAATATATTCTTGTGTTTGATGAATCCCATTTGATCTTTTGGCGCTGAAATGCTAACAAAAACTGATAAAGGAGTCGGAGGTTTCTATTATGACCCTGAGACTTACCGTTGCTGGAGATTTGTATATCTGTGAAAGACCTTAGATTATATTCGCCAATAAAAAATACTCTCTGAGGGAAAGTTATATTCATACTGATGAAAACTATATGAACACTCAATAAATATTAGGAGTAATATTTTTAATTTATTATTTAATTTAATGTCGTTTTTTTGATAAAACGTTGTGTTCTATATTTATTTTCTTTTGATACTTTTATTATGGGCTGCATTAAATTCATGAACTGCTACTATTATAATGGGACAGATGGAATACCTATTAAGAATTTTTTTTAATTACGTCGAGGACTGCACCGTATGATTATATCTCTATGAGCAGCCCAATACAAATTAGCATTGAAAAAGATATGTCGTGTGGTCTGCACCGATGAACGTTTTTACTCATTTAGCACTACCCAGGACGTGTAGCCTGAAGATCTGCTATGGACGCGAGTAACATACGCCTACAACGCTTTACAATCCTACAGACCGGGAGCTACGGTTTAAAGGGGGATTCCGAACCGCTACAAACATCCATGGCGCCACCTTGGTTCGAACCCGAAATCTGTGTTACCGAGCGCCAGAACGCTTTGCCATCAGGCCCCTTTATTAAGAAATTAAAACTAGCTTTTTCAAGAAATGAAAATTTTTTCCGAATAATTTTAATAGTAAATGAAGTTTGTAAAAATATTTCCAAAATTGTTTTTTTAATATATTCTTGTGTTTTGATAAATCGCTTTTGATCTTTTGGAGCTAAAATGCTAACAAAAATGCTTTGTGATAAGAGGAGTTTGGGGTTTCTATTATGAGGAGACTTATCTTTGTTGGAGGTCGTTCATATATCTGTGAAAGTCAATTGCCTTAGATTATGTTCGTCAGTAAAGGTTCTTTATTAGTGGGGAAGGACTCCTAACTATCTTTGGAAAGTTCATTGCCTCTAACTCATTAATAGTCATTAACGGGGTGTTATTCAGACGCCAGGAAACCTTAAATGGCCCTTGTAAAGCCAATAGTTAACGAAAGTGTTTGGCCATCACTTGCGCCAGCTAATTTGTTGAAAGCTAATCACTTCTCCTATATGACTGGTGATAGTCAGTTATTAGATAATTCCACACAAAATTATTAAATTACAAATATTTTGTGGAACTATAAAGAGAATAAGCATCATTTATTTAAAATTTATAAATTAAAAAAGTTATTCTTTTTCCATTTTAAAAATTGGATTAAATGGATTAAATCTCAAGATTAGACTCCATGATGCACCATTTGTTAAACACTCCTTTTCACTTACTTTTGTGGTGAAAGGTAGAAATATATAGCAAATCATTACAAAAACAAAATAGCACACACGTTAATCAAAATTTACGATTAGTTAGCATATTTATTAAAATAACGGATTTACATCCAATTTGATCATGTGATTTACGACCAGTAAGTTGTTTAAAGGGAAAAAAAATATTGGTCCTCGATTATAAAACAAATGTAAATTGATTTAGGTAGTATATATTTATATATATATATATATATATATATATATATATATATATATATATAGTGTGTGTTATGTATACTTTGTTCGACTCGTGGCTCGGTGGCGCCATGCACCACTGGTGAACATTAGAGCTGATGTTTAATACACTGACGACTTCGTTGTAGACACTATTTCAAAAAAAAAGAGCCTCTATGGCGTTTGAGAAGTTCAGCATTTGCTCGTTAGTCGGACTACCTGGTGGGAGTTTTCCGGGTTTTCTCCCATACGATGCTCAAATACGCGATAGTTGCCACGAAAAGTCCTCTCGGAAGGCACTATACTCTTTGTTCAACGACTGGGGAGCCAAGTCAGACTTTTACCTACGCAACAACAGAATCATCACAACAGAAGCTTCTCCCTTTCCCTCCATCCATGAGTAGACTACTCATGGGATATCCTGCAAGACACTGAGGATTATACACACATACATACTTTTATGAAAATTTCCAATTATTCATCTATGATTAAGTACTAAGTATTACGTATTTATGATTAAGTACATATATGTAAAAATATAAAGATATCCTTGATATAAACGATATCCTTGATTGCAACTGATATTACATATGTTGGAATAAACATATTTATGTTAGCGTATGGTATTATGTTAAACTATTATTTATGTTGGTTTAAATAGTGCAATTAACTGTGGAACTTGGAAAGTAATATTTTTATCAGTATATACGTTTTTTACATTAAAACATACATTACATTGCATCACAACATCAGACATCATTTTTTACATGAAGAACACACTTCTGTGAATATATAGTGTGATCCTCACAGTATAGTCCTTGAAATTTGGAGAAGGGGATTATGAGAATATATATTTATGAATAATTTTCTTTTAGTTGCATGTCGTATGAGATACAAAACCAGAAAACTAGTACCAGGCATGTCGACTATTAATTCGTAATTTTACCGACTCAATCTATCGCAAATTATTCCGAGTCGCTCAGCAAATCAAATCAAGTCACTGACTGAAGCCGTCAGCGAATTCGAATCTTGCAAACATTATCACTGAACCATGTTTATTGTAGATGAAAATTTAACAACGATAATAGAAAAGTTACAATATACATTAAATAATGCGTTTTTCATTTTGCATAGAGCTTGTCATTTCTAATTTAAACGAAGAAACAACAAAAAATATTCCGAATAAATTTTCCGCCCTACATATAATTCTTCAACAGAACCGTTGAAAATGGGTGAGCAATTTTCCCCCATAATGAAATCGATCGCAAAGCCTGTTTCGAAAAAAAGATCTCATTACTATTCCTACGAAACTACTGATAAATTTATTAGATTACCGATTACGACGAACTCTTTGGTGTTATATATATATATAACAGCAAAGAGAACACGCGAATGTCGCGAGAATATGCTAATTTGAAAATGTTGTTGGCTGTGCTTCTTCAGAACGGTCTCCGAAGACATATTCGATTTGTTTTGTTAGATTACTGGAGTGTTCTGTCACGAAATTGTCAGATGTTTTTATGAATTGGAGAAGAATACTTTGTTTGCCATTCTATTTTAGCATTGAATTTCCATTCTGACAATGTATAAAAATATATGGGAATTAAGCAATGGTAGGAGAAAATGAAATGGGAAGTTTTTATGGATTCATTTATTGTTGAGCATTGTTAATCATTTATTGTTTATTGTTGAATTGTTTATCATTTACTGTGGAACCGTTATTTATAGCAGAAGATTTTTTTGTTGATTTTTATATTATACTATTTTTAACAAAAGAAGGTTTTATATTTCAGATATTTGTTAGACAGGGTTTCTGAAAACAGTTAAAAATTAATTGTTGAGTATTGTTTATGACTTATTAATTATCGTTGAGTGGATTATCCTCTGTTGTTCCATTATTTATCGCAGAAATTTTTTTGTTGATTTTTATATTAATTTATTTTTATCAAAAGGGTTTTAAATTTTAGATATACGGATTGCCAATATTTATTATACAGGGTTTCCGAAAAGGATTGAAAATTAATTGTTGAGTATTGTTTATCATTTATTTTTATTGTTGAACCACTATTTATCGTAAAATGGTTTTTTGTTGATTTTTATATTATTTTATTTTTAACAATTAACAATCCTTATGTTAGTTTAAAAGAGTATAATTAACTGTGGAACTTGGAAATTAACATTTTGATCAGTATCTATTTTTCATTAAGAAAATACATTACAATAAAATATCATACATCATTTTTTTTTTTATAGAGAACCTCAGAGAGTCTATTGTGATCCTCTCAGTATAGTCCTTGAAATTTGTAAAAGGAGATAATGGGAGTACTCTTATGAATAATTGCCTTTTAGTTGCATGTCGTATGTGATAAAAACCAGAAAACTATCACCAGACATGTTGACTATTAAATTGAAATGCTACAAACTCAATCTATCACAAATTATCCTTCAACGAAACGAATTGAATCACTGACTTAACGCAGTCATTGAATTCGAATCTCGCAAACATTACTACTGAAACTTTTATTGTAGATAAAAACTTATCAATGTTATAATATAGTTAAATAATACCTTTTCCATTCCGCTTAGAGCTTGTCATTTTTTAAGTTAAACGCAAAAGCAACAAAAATATTTCGAATAAATTTTCAGCTGCCTTCCTTATAATTCTTCAACAGAACCGTTGAAAATGGCTGAACAATTTCCTCCATAATGAAATCGATCGCAAAGCGTGTTTCGAAAAAAGATCTCATTACTATTCCTTGCGAAGCAACTGATAAATTTATTAGATTACCGATTACGACGAACTCTTTGGTGTTTTATATATATATATATAACACAAAAAGGGAACACGCGAATGTCGCGAGAATATGCTAATTTGAAAATGTTGTTGACTGTGCTTCTTCAGAACGGTCTCGGTAGACATATTCGATTTGTTTTGTTAGATTGCTGGAGTGTTCTGTCACGAAATTGTCAGATATTTTTATGAATTGGAATTTTAGAATTGAATTTCCATTCTGACAATGTATAAAAATGTATGGGAAAAGCAAAAATATTGTAGAAGTAAATGAAATGTGAAGTTTTTATGGATTCATTTATTGTTGGGTATTGTTTAATCATTTATTGTTTATTGTTGAATTGTTTATCATTTACTGTGGAACCGTTATTTATTTCAGAAGAATTTTTGTTGATTTTTATATTTTATTTTTAAGAAAATGGTTTTATATTTTAGAAATATGGACTCTGAATATTTGAAAAGGGTAAAAACTTAATTGTTAAGAATTGTTTATCATTTATTGTCAAACCATTATTTAACGCAGAAATTATTTTTGTTGATTTCTATATTATACTATTTTTAACAAAAATAAGGTTTTACATTTCATTAAAACGTCATACATCATTTTTTACATGGATAACAAATACACTTCACAGAGCATATTGTAATCCTCGCAGTATAGTCCTTGAAATTTGGAGAAGGGAGATTATGGGAAGACCCTTATGAATAACTGCCTTTTAGTTGAATGCTGTATGGGATAAAACCTAGGAAACTAGCACCTATTAATTTGCAATGGTACAGACTCAATCTATCACAAATTATAAAAAACGAATCGAATCGAATCATTAACTGAACGCAGTCATTGAATTCGAATCTTGCAAACATTATCACTGAATCATATTTATTATAGATAAAAAAACTTAACAACGATAATAGGAAAGTTACAACATACATTAAATAACATATTTTTCATTCCGCTTAGAGCTTGTCATTTTTAATTTAAACGCAGAAGCAACAAAAAATATTCCGAATAAATTTTCACGCCTTCCATATAATTCTTCTAAAGAAACGTTGAAAATGGCTGAACAATTTTCTCCATAATGAACTCGATCGCAAAGCGTGTTTTCGAAAAAAAATCTCATTACTATTCCTTGCGAAACAACTGATAAATTTATTAGATTACCGATTACGACGAACTCTTTGGTGTTATATATATATATATATATATAACAGCAAAGAAGAACACGCTAGTGTCGCGAGAATATGCTAATTTGAAAATGTTGTTGACTGTGCTTCTTCAGAACGGTCTCGGAAGACATATTCGATTTGTTTCGTTAGATTACTGGAGTGCTCTGTCACGAAATTGTCAGATATTTTTATGAGTTGGAGAAGAATATTTTGTTTGCCATTGTATTTTAGCATTGAATCTCTAATGTATAAAATGTATGGGAATTAAGCAATTGTAGAAGAAAATGAAAATGTGAAGGTTTTTTTGGATTTATTTATTGTTGAGCATTGTTTATCATTTATTATTTACTGTTGAACCTTTATTTATTGCAGAAATTTTTTTTGTTGATTTTTATATTTTATTTTTAACAAAAGGGTTTTTATATTTTAGATATACGGATTGCAAATATTTATTATACAGGGTTTCCAAAAATGGTTAAAAATTAATTGTTGAGCATTGTTTATCATTTATCATTTATTGTTGAATTGTTATTTATTGTTGAACTCTTATTTCTGGCAGAAAATATTTTTTTTTTTAACTTGATTTTTATATTATACTATTTTTAACAAAAAAAAAAAATTTTATATTTTAGATATACGGATATATCATTACAAATATTTATTATACAGGGTTTCCAAAAATGGTTAAAAATTAATTTTTGAGCATTGTTTATCATTTATTATTTATTGTTGAATTGTTATTTATTGTTGAACCCTTATTTCTGGCAGAAAATATTTTTGTTGATTTTTATATTATACTATTTTTAACAAAAAAAAAAAAAAAAAGGTTTTTATATTTTAGATATACGGATATATCATTACAAATATTTATTATACAGGGTTTCAAAAAATGGTTAAAAATTAATTTTGAGCATTGTTTATCATTTATTATTTATTGTTGAATTGTTATTTATTGTTGAACCCTTATTTCTGGCAGAAAATATTTTTGATGATGATTTTTATATTATACTATTTTTAACAAAAAAAGGTTTTATATTTCAGATATACGGATATATCATTACAAATATTTTATTATACAGGGTTTCCAAAAATGGTTAAAAATTAATTTTTGAGCATTGTTTATCATTTATTATTTATTGTTGAATTGTTTATCATTTACTGTTGAACCATTATTTATTGCAGAAAATTTTTTTTTTTTGATTTTTATATTTTATTTTTAACAAAAAGAAGGTTTTATATTTTAGATATATGGATTGTAAGTTTTATTATACAGCGTTTCCGAAAATAGTTAAAAATTCACACAAAAATAACAAAGAAATATAGGTATGTTTTTTTTATAAAAGAAAGACAGAAGTTTTTTTTTTTTTCTTTTGATGGCGTTTATAGCATCTGAGTATGTGTACCCTTAGTTGCAAACAACACATTTTTAGCCTTCCATATTTTCTCGTTTTGGACTCCATGGAGGATTTTTATTAATGATGATGGATTGTGGATAGTGACAAACATTATTTAGTATTGTATAAATATTATTCAATCCTCAGTGCGTCATTCTGGCAAATTGAAAATCCAATCACAATCTAACAAAAAATTGAGATTGTTAAATTTCCATTGCTTAGATATATCCTCCAGATTAAGAAGCATGGTGGCCAATTGACTAGCGCTGTGGCCTTTGGTACCACAGGCTTCAGGTTCGAATCCCAGCTGTTTATTAGGGGTTCGGAATCCACGTTAAACTGCAGGTTCTGGTCTAATTAGCCTAAGTATACCAATAATGTAGAGCGACAAACCAAACCTACAGATTCATGAAGCTTTATGGAGAGTACGCATATCGCACACAATTCACTGAGAATTATGTTTAAATATGGAACTGCAATAATAAGAGAAGAGAGGAAGTACAGTAAATTATAATTGATCGAGGCAATTTAAAAATTCTAATGGGAAATGCTTAATAACCCTTTTTTAACTACCC
This sequence comes from Caerostris extrusa, assembly GCA_021605095.1. NCBI lineage: Eukaryota > Metazoa > Arthropoda > Arachnida > Araneae > Araneidae > Caerostris > Caerostris extrusa. The sequence continues at coordinate 4,980 of BPLR01015997.1, read as the reverse complement.
CCAAATCGTACGCCCAGTGATTTTACGTTCTCTTTTTCTGATGTTTTTCAATAAAAGAAAAATTTTAAGAAAGTAGTGACAATAAAAGAAAATGTTGAGGAAGAAGTGACAATAAAAGAAAATTTAAAGAAAGAAGTGAAAAGAAAAGAAAAATATTAAGAAAGAAACAATAAAAGAAAATATAAAAGAAAGAGTGCCAATAAAAAAAATATAAAGAAAGAAGTGACAATAAAAGAAAATATTAAGAAAAGAAGTGGCAATAAGAGAAAAAACTATAAAGAAAGAAGTGATAATAAAAGAAAACTATAAAGAAAGAAGTGACAATAAAAAAATATAAAAAAGAAGTGGCAATAAAAAAGAAAAAATATAGAGAAAGAAGTGACAATAAAAAATATAAAGAAAAGAAGTGGCACTTGTTTAGGATGAGAAGGGTGAGGCACAACGTTCTTGTACGACATTTATTACTCAACCGAAAAACGATACATGACGAAAAACACTTGACAAACAAAAGCGCCCTCTTACGGAGAACGAAATATTACATAAGGAATGTACATACGGTTACGGTCTGAACATGCCGCCCACCTTGAAATAACATTTCAACAATGAATGAATATAAAAGTGTTACATTACACTAATAATATGCATACATGAAATCAAAGGAGTTGAATGAATATTGAATAGAAATACACTGATTATACAATAAATGCAATGCCACAATTAACATACATTAATAAAAATTTAAACTGGCAACATACATAATTTTTGTGATATTTCTTTTAAATGTGCCATCTGCTGTTTTGATGGTTACAACCCTAACAATATTATCAAGACCAGGGTGTAATTGTATTATTCTACCCATTTTCCATTTAGTTGGGGGCAAATTATCATCTTCAATGAGACACAGATCATTGATTTGAAAATTTTTAGTTGGTAAAAGCCATTTTGGTCTTTGTTGCAATCGACATAGATATTCATTGTGCCAACGTTTCCAAAATTGTTGAACCATTTTTTGAATAAGTTGCCATCTAGTAAGATATGAGATTTTTGACTCAATGTAATTTGGCTCAGAATACTTGTCAATGGCCTTCCAATAATGAAGTGACCAGGTGTTAACGCTGATAGGTCATTTGGATCATTAGAAATTGCTGTTAAAGGTCTAGAATTAAAGACAAGCCTCTATTTGTGTTAAAAATGTTTCAAATTCTTCATATGTTAATTTAGCTTCACCAACAACACGTTTTAGATGATATTTTGTTGATTTTATACCAGCTTCCCAGAGACCACCCATGTGTGGTGCACCTGGAACATTTAAATGCCATTTAATACCATTATCAGACAAGAAATTGTTTACATTTTGATTGTAATTTTTGATTTTGAAAGTTTTTCAAATACCATGAGCTTACGTTTTGCGCCAACAAAGTTAGAACCGCAATCGCTGTATATATCACTGCATTTGCCTCTGCGGGATATAAACCTCTTGAGAGCTGCAATGAAGGCATCTGCAGAAAGATCAGTTACTAATTCTAAGTGGATAGCTCTAGTAGAGAAACAAACAAAGAGAGCTATATATGCCTTAAATGATTTTGAACCTCGACCATTCGATGCTCTAATTTTTGCAACATTTTACACATTTTCTGATTAAATGTCTAATGACATCTCTAGCACCTATAATCAATATTGTTCTTGAATAGAAGATTGTACAAGTTGGGGACCAGCATGCAAGAGAATTTCATGATAATATCTAACAATGAGATCAGTTAAAATGTGCCTTTTTGGCAGTAGATGGGATGTTTGTGGCCGTATGCGATATTTGCATGTCGCAAGCGACCGCCCACCCTGAGAATACCTGAATTATCAAAAATGGATTTAGAGACAGAATTTTGCTTCTGCAAAGATAATGCTTGATTTCTTTTTAATGCATTGATCTCATTATTAAATACAATAAATTGAACTGATTTGATTAACACATTTATAGCATTATTAAGTTCACTAGTATTTAAAAAACCAGTTACCTTATCTTTTGAATTTCTGCAATTATTAACAAACCTTAAACAATATGCTGTTACACGTTTCAGCTTTGGAAAGAGATGAATATTTCTGAAATAAATCATTTGAATTTGGTGAATGATTGGCTGCAATAGTTGATTGTACACAACACCTTTCTTCAGTCACAGGATCGTTCAATGTCGACACAGAATCGTTCAATGTTGGCACAGAAGATTCTGGATGGAAAGAACATTCGTTGTATAGAAATTCTGGACCACACAACCACACTGAGGTAGTGCTGAAGATGACACACCATGGGTCGCGAGATCAGCAGGATTTTCATTTCCACCAACATGATGCCACTGGGTAGGAGAAGACAAAGTCTGGATTTTCGACACTCTGTTGGCCACTTTTTGTTTTCCATCGGCTGGCATGGGATCCTATCCAGGCAAATACGATTGTGGAATCCGTATGAAAATGAAGTTGCGATATAGGGATGTCAAATGCTTACAAGTAAACTCCATCAATTTACTTAATAGAAGTGTCCCAGCACAATCAATCGAGGAAGTGAAATGGTTTAAGTGGTGCAACTTTAGTTTTGGCTATTACTAGCTGAACTTTGATTTGTCCTGTATTTGACACAGAATGACAGTGTAAATTACGCTTCGTTGCATATATCTTTTCTGAAGCATCACTAAACCCATCCGGTGAATTTCTTTGTCTGGATCATGCAAATAAAGTATCTTACACAGAAATTTTGAAGTCTTTGACAAATAGTATGTCTTGTGATAATGCCTTCCATTCAATTGCAATGTCTGAGGAACGCTTCATTCCACTGCAACTGATATTTCCACAGTTTTGCATGAGTAGTTTGCTCTGGATTGTGATGGGTGACAAACATCCAAGAGGGTCGAAAGTCTTTGCGAATGTTGAAAGAAGTGTTCTTTTTGTTAAGGTGCCTTCAAGAAATAATGAGTTGACCTTGAAGGAGAAGACATCTGAGGCTGGATGCCACAGGATACCTAAAGTTTTTTACTGTATCATCATCAATGCTCAAAAGAAGCATTTGCAGACGCAAACTTCTTTGAATCAACTTTGTGAGTTCATTACTAGATTTACGAAATGGAAATTTAACAGCAAAAATCTGCCTGTTGAATCACGAGAGAAAATCTGTATGAAATGTTTTCACCAGCTGTTTCTTCCCTGAGTGTAAGGCTTTATGTCTGAAATTTCTTCTGATTGCCAAATTTTGTCAAGTTCAAAACTCAACTGCATTGAAAAACTAGCATGATTAGATGTTACTTGTTTGAGTAATGCCTTTTGTCTTTCTAGAATTACCCAACCAAAAATTGATTCTGAAGCAGGAGATTCCGGAAACATTTAAATGTCCACTGAGCATAGTTTTCACCGAACACATCGGCGCCCAAAAGAATATCTATTGGGCCAGGGCTGGTGACATTGACATCTGCTAACCGCAAATGTTTGAATGTTTTCAAAACAGATGCATCGACTGGACATTGAGGAAGGTCACAGGTGATTTTAGGCATGATCAATGCATCAACAGTTATAGATGCGTTTTGTTAAACTGCATTGTTATTTGTAATTTAACCGAACCTGCAACTTACCTACTTTTTGTGAACTCAAACTGTCTGCGCTTATGTTTACTTTAGTGCGATTTACTTGCACAAATTAACGCTACTCTCTCTAATGAATGAGCCTTGACTGGCTGAATCAATAAGTTGCCTAGAATTTTGAGAAATGCCATTAATGTCTTTGACATAAACAATTGCTGTAGGCACAAAAACCGCTTGTGTGGCGGGCACGATTGCATCATTACTACTAATTGAAAGGAAGTTCATTTTTCTGTTTGTGAATCAGATTTGAATCATTTAAATCCTCGAACATAAAATTGTATTGTGAGGTTTTGTACAGATTTTGCACACAATTCTGGCTCGACATTTATCAATCGTATGTGATTTGAATGTTAAGTAATTACTGCATAGTTTTAAATTTTTTACAGTATCCCATTTTTCTTGTGAGGGAGTTCCAAAAACTATTATCGCATTTAAATAATCCATAATGTGAGGAACTTTTGCAAATAAGCAAATATTAGCTACGATCTGTGAAGGTACGCAGAATTATTGCTTACTTTTTTATATATGGTCCCCTAACGTCAGAAGAAATGTCTGGTTTCTCTTCAACCCGCTCGCTAACCCGCGATGAACTTTGACCTCGGGGAAGGGAGGGAGTGTTTTGCTTGCATTAGAGCTATTCTCATTCTTTCTGAGTTTCCTTAATTCATCTTTTAACGTAATTTTTAATGAAGTTAATTTAGAAAAAAAGTTCGTGCATTTCCTGTTCATATTTCCTCTATCAAATTCATCATCTAAACAAGACCAAAGAATATCATAATTTAATTTATTTATTTCAATATCTAAAATATTTACGCTATTTTCATGCACTTCAAAAACAGAAATAGAATTTTCTTGATTTTTGTAAATTATCTACTATAGCAACTAACGATTTAGCTGCTTACCTTTGATAATTCGCTTTTGTTTTAGAAGACCTCCATGTTGTGGTTTCGTGACCTTTCCGAATGTGGGGTACGATGCTGTGAGATGCGATGCTACGCACTTTGTTGAGATGCACGATGCAATATGATGATGATGATTTGCGATGTTACGCACTTTGTTACGATGCAATATGATTGTGATTTGCGATGTTACGCACGTTATTTTAGCCCGCTGAGCAACATTCGAAATTGTTGAGTACGAACGTTTTTAGTCGACCTCCCACTCATCTAAAGTATGTCTGCTGGAATTTTGCTGCTGCCCGACGGACCATCTGGTTTAGATGAGAAGGGTGAGGCACAACGTTCTTGTACGACATTTATTACTCAACCGAAAACGATACATGACGAAAAACACTTGACAAACAAAAGCGCCCTACGGAGAACGAAAATATTACATAAGGAATGTACATACGGTTACGGTC